>OW240916.1:200340651-200606124 GCA_933207985.1 Pelobates cultripes
CATTGATTCAATGCTTTTCTATGGGGGAATTTCAACACTAGAGGCAGTCGTAACCCTTTAATGTAAACATTACATTAAAACATATTTTACAATGCAAGCTTAAGGGGACAGGGTCTGTGCACCCAGACCACTTCAATGTGATGAAGTGGAGTGGGTGCCTATAGTCTCCATTTAATCCAAAAACCTTGTGCATTCTGAGGATTGCTGAAAATTTTCTCCTGCCGACTGAATTCTGACCACGTTAGTAAATTTGAGAATTGCCGATGCGGTCTGAATTCAGTAATTTTCATCCGGTGTTTACTGAATAATTCTCTTTACTGAAGTCAGCCTTTGGTTATTACACAGTTTACGTGTGTAGCTATCCTCCCATCAGCAGGTGGCGCTCTGTTGTAATGAAATAACCTTGGCATCTCTCTTGTGGCATCTGAAAGTGAGCCCATGGCTGCTCCCATGGTGGCACATGTGGAGAAGATGTTGAAAAAGGCTGAGCGATGTGCCCATTACTACCAAGACCAGCAGCTCAACATACTGGGCTCGATGATGGCAAAGCTGCAGCTATTTACAGAGTGAGTGACTCAGAGTGCTATTTCTGTATTATTAAGATATAGATTGGCAGACCTGTCACCATGTTAACATGGATACCACCTATTACATATAGTTTCAGATCATTTGTATAAACCGCAATGGAGTATGCATTCACCAATGCCACATACCATATTAAAGCTCTTCCTTTATTGTCCCCCTATTCTTGCTTTCATCTTTTTCTCCCAGTACCTCGGCAAAGCGCTGTAAGGATAAACATCTTGATGAAGCTGCACAGTTATTAGGGTCTCCAGAGCACGTTTTGGGGCAACTGTCTGATGGGGACATCCTTCCATTGCTTTGTTATATATTTAGGTGCCAGCTTGATTCATGCAATAGCACCAGCTCGTTCCAGAAATTGGAAAAGGTAAGTTAATTTGTACTTGTAGGTGCTGGCAGTGTGGACCTCTATTTCTTGAAATCCTTAATAATGTATTCTATTTGAAGGGGAAAACCAATTCTTTTTCTCAAGAGGTTTCTGTTTGGGAGGATACTTGTTTATAATTTTTTAATAGTATTACTTGTTTATGTTCTAAAATGATTCGTTGTTAAAATATTAGAGTTTAATCTTTAAACAGTAACCTGCAAAATGTTGGATCGAATAGCTAATTATGAAATAAACTCCACTATAGTAATTGATCACTTTATCCTAAATTTTGCAAGTCCGCTTTCAGTTCACCAAAAAATTCGCAGTTTACTGAATATACCCTGTTATTGTAAAAAAGAAAACAACAACAACAAATTACCTTTACAACACATTATTGCAGTACCAGGGAACTTGTTTTATTAAACTCCAGTCAGTATTAAGGATGTATGTGAATGGTTAAAGGAACACTATAGTCACCTAAATTACTTTAGCTAAATAAAGCAGTTTTAGTGTATAGATCATTCCCCTGCAATTTTACTGCTCCATTCACTGTCATTTAGGAGTTAAATCACTTTGTTTCTGTGTATGCAGCCCTAGCCACACCTCCCCTGGCTATGATTGACAGAGCCTGCATGAAAAAAAAAAAACTGGTTTCACTTTCAAACAGATGTAATTCACCTTAAATAATTGTATCTCAATCTCTAAATTGAACTTTAATCACATACAGGAGGCTCTTGCAGGGTCTAGCAAGCTATTAACATATCAGGGGATAAGACAATCTTAATTAAACAGAACTTGCAATAAAGAAAGCCTAAATAGGGCTCTCTTTACAGGAAGTGTTTATGGAAGGCTGTGCAAGTCACATGTAGGGAGGTGTGACTAGGGTTCATAAACAAAGGGATTTAACTCCTAAATGGCAGAGGATTGAGCAGTGAGGCTGCAGCGGCATGTTCTATAAACCAAAACTGCTTCATTAAGCTAAAGTTGTTCAGGTGACTATAGTGTCCCTTTAAATGGGAAAACAAAATGTCCCCTACTCATATTGCAGATAAAACCAGCACTCATTAGGGCACTTAAAAACCACCCCTATTTATTAAATATAAGACACTTGGAAAGTGCAGAACAATTACAGTACAGATTGGATACAGAAATAAACTCTACCTACCAACCACTAAAGAGGTGGTGCTTTGTTACAGTGCACAGCAACTTGGAAAGCAGGTCACTCTCTGACCATGAATTGAGCCATGCATTGTAGGACTTGGCTTAGGAGAGTTAGAAAAAGCTGTTGTGGTTATGGTGGTTGAGTGTTCCTTTAAAGGTTGGAACCCTAGAGTTGTTTTTAGAGAGGACAGCAGTGCATGCTTGTCCCTTTTTCTACACAGATTTACAACCCACCACTGATTTGTAGGATCAAATCATAAGATCAGAATCTTAAATGAGAAAAGAAAACTTAATTAGCAACCACACTTATAGTAACTGCCAGTGAGACTGGGTTTCCATGCACGGTCCTGCTATTCTACGTTTTAAAGTTTGAATATTACTCCTAGTATTTACATTTTCTTTTCCTTTTTAGCTTCTTCTGAAGTTCTCCCAGGTTAGGCCACACTTGGTGTCACAAGAACGAGAATCCTTGCTGACCAGTCTGTTACAGGGCGTAGAGGTGAGTGTGCAAATGGTGGCAGTTGCTAAACATTTAGTACAGGACAAATGATAACGCTGTACTTTTCTTATTATGGCAACAGGAGTGCATAAGATGTTGCATCTTTCACTTCCAGAAACTGAAATGATTAAAGGAACACTCCAAGCACCCTAACCGAGCTATAGGGATTATGGTGCCAAGAGTGTCTTTATGCCTGTTGTATGTAGTCAAACCAATTTTACAATCGTTTGATTTCTTACCTGTGGGCCATCGGGCACCGCTGCCATCTTCACTTAAGTCCTGCACTGTCAGATGTGGCTCCGAGAACTTCTGGGTCTCCATATAAACTAGCGGAGGAGGGAAACCGTTCCCAGCAGACCCCAGGTAAGAAGTCAAACATTTCAAAAACTATTTGACTAGTTACATTGTGGCAGCGCCAGGGCACTCTTGGCACCATAACCACTACAGCTCACTGTAGTGGCTATTGTGCATGGAGTGTTTCTATAAACAATGTTTGCAGAATATTGGAATAGGAGAAACAAACTAATGAATGTACTGCTGTATCAAACACTCTATTATCCCCCCCAGTACAATCAAACTTGAATAATTGACAAAAGTTTACATGGTGTCTGAAAATACATTTAAAGGGACACTGTAGCACTTGTAACTGCTTTTTCTCATTGAACTGGTTACAGAGTCTGCAGTCTCCTGGTGCCATCCTTTTATTCGAAGTTAAACTTTTTTTTTTTTTTTTTTAATGCTAAACGAGCGTCCCCAGCAGCCCATTCTCTCTGTGCTACTTGGGGCAATGAGGAAGCATTAGCCTGAGCAGCAATGGATAACTGTGATTGTCTGAAATTGTCTGCTTTCAGCCTATCAGTGAGTGATCTCTAAGCCACACCTCCAGTAGGGAATGGGCTGTGGGTTGCCAGGGACCCTTATCTAGTGTTCAACTGCTTGAAAATGTTTTAATACGGAATGGAGGGACAGTGGCAGGGAACTCTTGGCACTATAACCTATTCCTTGAGAAGAAATGTTTATAGTGCTTACAGTCTCTGAAAAGGCAGTGTAGAGACAAGCTGTAGTCACCAGAACCACTACATTATGCTGTAGTGGTTCTGCTGACTATAGCCTGTCCCTTTTTTAATGATGTATTTATTTATTTTTTGTTGAAAATAAAGCTTTGTTAGTTTAAAAATAAAAAAACAACAAACAAAAAAAAAAACCCATAACAAAAACTGACTCCTAACTTTTTTAACTGTCTCCTTACATTGAAGACAAATGTGTCAAGCCCTGTATATTCAATGAAAAATACAAAGATTTACTCACTTTTCCTCCATTCCAGAACCACCATCTTCTTGCTTTTTAGGGTGTTACTCTTTGTGAAACACCCACCTCTGGACCGCCCTCCACTGCATCTTTGTTCTTCTTTGCTTTGCCCTGTTTGGGACGGATCCACAAGCAGGGCAAATGTCCTCAGTGATGTCAGTACACTTGCTTCGTTGCCATTGGTGGAATGGAAAGAAGTCCGGCTAGGGAGTTTCCATTGCAACCACAACTGCATGCTCTGTGGTTGCTATGGGAGGAGAGTAGTGGGACCTCCTGTGGGAGGTCTTTTCTGCTCTCTCTTGCCAGTCAATGCCTTGGCACACCGATGCATTGATGCACAGCTGGGAGAAAAATCTATTTTTAAATAGGTTTTTCTCCTAATATATACATTTGTTAGCAAAACTGCTAGCACAATGTATAAAATCAAATGCCTAATCTAATGAGCATAAGTTGTTTGGGGCAAGACATGTGTCCTTTAAGGGTGTAACCCCAGTGGTTAAATCCATGAAGGATACAATCTAACAGGAAGAGGGCAGTACAGTGCATAGTGAATGCAACTATTGCTGCAGCCGATATTATCATTTTATCCTCCCATACAAGCACTCCTCTGTATTTTTGTCTACAGGTGTTACAACTCAGAGACCTTCAGACAGGTATGACTTACTGCTTCTATCACAGTTTTCTGTTTTAACATATTTCTATATAGCTTTAACTAATTCTCTCCTAACTCATTTCTCTTAAATAATTAGATCCTATTTTCTTTTGCTGGCTTGTGTATTTTCAGTGTACACTTGTTTCAATTTCACTGTTTCAAATGTATAGAGCTAAACACACATACAAATATTGTATGTGTATTAAATACAAGCTAAAACTATTCACTAAAAATCCATTTTAATCCTGTGATGGACATATTTTTTCGTAAATGATTGGATTCTGACTAAATATGAAATGTGTACTAAAGGCAAATACCATTGAAATTCAGTCATTCATAAAATTATGTGTCTGGTTTGAAATCACTTTATTAAATATCAGAATCCTATATTTTAAATAGAAATCACATGTGAAAATGACCGTATGTAAGCCAGATTATGCTTGGACACAAAAAAAAAATAATAATTAGTAAATAGTTTAACTTTACCATTTAGCAAGTACATTTTAGAAATCTTGACTATATGCCCACTGACAGCACTAGTACCCAGTGTGCAAGCAGCTAAAAATAACTCTTGGCAGCATGGAATTGGGCTTTTTTAAGGAAGTGAGCAGTAATTGCTGCCAAGCCCAGTTTAGCAGATAGGGCCAACATTATGGGAAATAATTCTCACTATGGTTACATGGAAATCATATTGACGCCTGATTTTTTTAAAAATTTATTTATAAATTTTTGTGGCAGCTGGCAAGTTGTTACATACGAAACCATTGCACTGCTGTTGATTATTTTGAACTACTTCAGCTAGAACTACCAGAGGTAAAGTAAATAGGATATTTAAAAAACATTTTTACATCTGGTCCCAGATTTCAACTGTCCGGTATCATATGAACAGGACGAAAACCAGATACAATTCTGGTTTGCTCAAAGCCAAAATCACAAAATCCAGACATTGTTAAATATTGTGAGCCTGATGACTTTTTTGTCCAGTTAGATTTTTCTTAGATTCTTTGGGGAAAAAAGTTCAAGCACGGAAATTCCATGATTTGCCAATCTAGTAGCAAACATCATTGCACCAAAATTACTTAGTTAGGTTAAGTGGTTTTAGTGCTTAGAGTGTCCCTTTAATATACAATGTATCTATTATTTTTATTCCTCTGTTACTCTCTCACTCCACTCACCCTTGCCACGTGATATTTTTTTTCTTTATTCTTCGTCCTCTATTTAGTATGTATGTATCTGGAAGGGAGCCCGGCAAGCCAGAATTACTTTAAGGAGAACATCCACTCTGTACTTTCTGTTGTACAATCTACTTTTTCTGTAGTTCTTCAAGACAAAACCACCAAGGGCAGTGAGCAGTGCTATCTGATTGTCAAGGTAAGATGTTAGGATTGGGGTGGACAGGCATTTAGTGAAAATAACAGGATTAAAATGCAAATGTTTGTAAATTCAAATTGAATTTCTAAATGTAGGCTCAAATGAACACCACTTACAAGAACATTTATCTAGTCACCATTGACATTACGAGGCGGAGATCGACTTAAACACCTGTATATACAGTACATTGACTTCTATCATAAGAAGTATATAGTATAATTCAATTAAAGTCAGAGGTTTTGTGTGTATTCGTTTGGCACGTAGAATAGCATATACTTTTATTATTTAATGTGATTCTACATTTCTTTTTTTTATTTACATTGAAATGAAAACATGGCTAACTTTGTGACTTAAAATTTGAAATTTATTTTTTAGGGTTTTTTACTAACTTGAGCATTGTCGGAAAGTCTATGTGAATTTAGACATTTAAGCTATTCTTACTAAATTAGAAGATTTCTCCAAGTCAAGTCTGTGTTCAGTTTAGTTTTTTTTTTTTTTGGCTCTAAATTTAAAAAATCACTTAACTCTCACTTTAGTGAATAACCCTCTAAGACTTCCTAACATTAATGAATAAATCTTTTTGATTAAGGCCTCAATTTAATACTCTTTCTTAATGGTTTGATACCATTTTTAAAGAACATTCCAAATTATTTATAATCATTTTATTTAAAAATATTCTAACCACATTACATCACTTGGGAAAATTTATTGAATTGAAAACTAAGTTTTGTACCTATTTGATCATCATTAGATAAACTTACATGTACATGTTGAATAGTATTCTCCCATTGTTATGCATGGTTCTGTTTTGTGATTAAAATTGTAAAGAATATTGGTATTATATAGAGCCTGAACTGTGTTCTTCATGTTTTTTCTCCAGATATGTCTTCAGATATTCAGGAAACTGGCAGAAGAGATCATTCCACAGATTTGGACCCCTGCTTCTAGTCCAAACTCCATCCAAACCATCCTGGAATTCTTGGTGCAAGTCATGATAGCTCAAGTAGGTATTGCATTTGAAACCTTTTTTGTGTTTATATAAGATTATCAGTTTGTTCACTTTCATCAGTTTACACTAGAGCGTTGTCCCTTCATCTCACTAGTCTTTGTGATGCTGGGTGCTTGCCTGCCATGTCGTTATTTTAGCCACCATTATGTTGTCCGATTGAAGATGGTGTCAGTCCTGCTTTTGGACAGCAGCATAGTCTCAGATGTGTTGGCATGTGTGTATTACAGTTTAAAATGTAATTTAATACCCTGTAATACATTAAACCACTGAGAGATATATATATATATATATAGCCTCTCAAAATGTCCATGCTTACAGTGTGTTGCGACTTACATATTAACATTTGTCTTTTATAGGATGCAAGCAGAGATACCAGGCTATTGGCTGGTACAGCAATCGCTTCACTAGTAAACACAGCACCCTCGACGGAGTTAGGAGCCCAAGCTGGATTGAATCTGGTCCTGTGGCTAAGAGACTGTGAGTCACCTGCTTACATCTGGCATAGAATGTAGCAACTTGCTTTTTAAAGGATTGGTACTTTTTTGGTTTATAAGAGATTCTGTATTCTAATTCAAGTTTTAGGATTTAGAAAGTGACTAATGGCTTGTTTCTGGCAGGTACTGGGAAGGTGAGATTTGGGGGGCTATCTGTGTCCATGCCATGCTCCCCCACAGATGAAGTTGGACTACTGGCTTTGATCCGTGGACTGCTGACATGTAGCCGTGCAGATCTCCTTTCCTATGAGCTACGGGCTTCTAGCCAGGTTAGAATACTAGAATTATCCTTGTATATGCTAGTTAAATTGCTAACAAATGCATAAATACATTTTCCCCCAAGTTATGTATTTAATTTTGCATATTAGCATAGGTCATAAAATACTATAAATAGGGACATCAGAGTTGTGGTGTGGAAGGTTTCATCGTTTTTTTTTGTTTGTTTGTTTTTTAAATCATCTGGAATCATCAAAACAAACAAAGTAACTCCAGCAAGATTTTATGCATGATACATTAGAGACATACATACACCTTTTATTCATGGAGGGTCGCTTTAAAGGGTTACCTCAAGCATCATGACCATTTCATTGATTTGAAATGGTCATGGTGCCTGAAGTCTGTATGTGCAGTGTTTTGCATTTGAAAGCTACACAAAGAGAGATTAACTTGGAAGCTGCCAGATGTGTAACTCCACCTCTGTTAGCATCATTTGGCAGCCCAGAACAAAGGTTCGGGCTGCTAATGTCAGTGCTGTGCAAAATTTGCATCGGATGCTATTCTAGGCATGCTGGCACCAGAGAGCCATATAACAATCCAAATGCTTGTTTCAGTACATTAGCTGTAATGATCATGGTGCTTAGAGGTTTCCTTTTAATGAATATTTCTTACGTATTGCCTGTTATTGGAACTGAGTCAGTTTTGTTTATTGCTCAGGAAAAGACCATGCTGGAACATCTCTTTCTTGTGATTAGCTCTATGTGTAAGGGACAAACCGAAGAATATTACAGCTTCCAAGGTGAGCAGCCAATATTTTTAATATATATAAATTTTTTTTTGTTATTTGAATTTAGGTTAGATAAGATGTACTGACCTGGCTCCATCATTTTTGCAGTTCTGTGCCTCTGGTTACAGCGCGTGCGTGACCAAATAGCTGAGATCCTGCTTGTACGGAATGGATTATTGGTGGCAAACAATGGGGAGATCCTTTCTGAAGTTACTCGGCTTCTTTGGGCTGGTGCTGAAATGCCCGTAAGTTTAATTTATTTATTTTACTCTTTTGCTGTAAATTTGCAATATCCTTATTTAATTTTGCATTTACCACTCTGGTTGCATGTAATATGCACAAAACCATCAAGAGGAGCAACATATTAAACATGTCAGAATCAATATACTGCTTATTAATAACCACTGTAGCTCATTATAGTTAAAGGGAATGTCAAATATCTGAAATGTACACACGTGACTTATGTTAAACCTTTATCAAAGTACATCATGATCTAGTTCAGAGAAGGTAAAGCCAGGGGAAACATTACAAATGAAGAGACAAAACATTGTTTAAAGGGATATTGTAGTCACCAGAACTACAGCTTAATGTAGTTGTTCTGGTGTGTATAGTATGTCCCTGCAAGATTTTTAATGTAAACACTTAGAAAAGGCAGTGTTTACATTGCTGTCTAGTGACCGCTCTAATGGCAGTCACTCAGATGACCACCAGAGGTGCTTCCTGGGTCAGTGCTTTCCAATGGGAAAGCATTGGATTGGCTGAGATCTTAAATTTTGATTAACTCAGCAAAGGAGGATGATAAAGTGCCGACGGACCCACGCAGCACTGGAATAGAGGTACGTTTTACAGCTTTTTAATACAACCTGACCTTATAGTGTTCCTTCAATTTCTCCTCTTTTTTTGTACATTTCCTCTCTGCCAGGTGCAAAGGACAGAGCTGTGGATTTATGTATTTAATTTTTTTTCACACCTTACTAATGCATATTTGATAAATCTAGGAATAGGTAAAAATAATAGATAAAAACTGTCCTTAGGATTTTTAAGTCTGCTTTTTTCTTACTCCCACATTTAAAATACTTGTCTTGCACATTTGCCAGATTGATGGTATGTCTGGATTGATCCTCAGCTGCTTCCAACATTGCCTGCATATTTACCACACAGAATGTCAGCTCATGGAATTATCGGAGGATGTGTTTCTTCAGGATATGCTGCAGAAGATCATGAATACCTCCTGGCAGTCACGGTCAAGATATACTCCGCTCTGTGCATTGATACCCTTCCTAGGACCTAATCCAGTAAGATCCTAGATTTGGATAAATAAAAATTCATGGAAAATGATGTAATGGAACCTGCGGAAACGTTAATCTGCTAAATGCTGTATTTTTTTTGTCTATGCCTTTAATGACTTGTAGTACTCTTTCCAGCAAACATTTTTCATAGTGAATCATGTCTGGTTTTCGAATTTTGAAATTGACCATTGACTGTATTTCCACTCTGAAAACCTTAAAAACCCCATGTTCATTGAACAAGTTAAGGCTCCCAGATTTCCCTTGTCACTGTGTCCCTGCATTCTGTAACTGGAGACTGCAGTAGTTAGTAAATGTTGCTAATGATATAGAACTGCCCCCTTCCCCTGTGACTTCAGTGGATGACATTTACTTTTCCTTCTTTGCTGACCAAGATCCATTCAGGTGTTTACTAAGTGAGGGCATGCGCATCAAATCGGCTTACTGTGCAGTTGCACTGATGACTGGAACTTTGACTGGGGATTGAACCCTTTTAAATCCTACTAAACAATATTTTATGGGATAGGACAAAACATAGACCAACATGCAACTAGTCAGTATTATTTTTAGTAGTGTTATTGGATGTCAGATGATCAGTTATATTCTGTTTTTGTTTACAGACCCTCACTATGTACCCAAATCTCCCAGCTCACCTGTTCAATTGCCTTTCCACAAACTATTTGTGTCCTCCTGCTTCAGAGACCTATCGTATCCTCATAACACTGCAACGGAAGGAGTGGAGCCTAGAGGTCCAGCAGGATGAGAAGGAGTTGGGCAGATGCTGGGCAATGACCTGGCTTAGTCATCTTTGTGATGCACTTAGATCCACGGAAAGCTCCCTACAAAGTAATGCTGCCACACACCTTCTGCCTTGCACCCTTAGCTGCTTCTCAGAGTCTTTTACTTTGCTGTCAGAGCAACTCAGTGGTCCTAGTCCTTCAGATCTGTGTGGGTGGATCTGCCTCCTACGTGCACAGAAAGTGGTTTTGGGTGGGGTGACTGAAGATGTGGAGAAGAGGTTGCAAGCATGCCTGGAGTCTGCTGATGATGGAGTTCGTCTAAATGCTCTGAGTTTCCTCTGCTGTGGTACTCGAACCAGCCAGCCCCTTTCGCCACAGGAGCTCCGTCTTCTCAGAACCTTTTTCCCATATAACCTGGGATGTGACAATTCTGGCTTCAGGCAGCAGCTACAGGCTACTCTTCGTAGAGCCATTGAAAGACTACGAGATGGAGCTTTGACTGCTCTTCGCAAAGGACGGAGCCAAGAAATAGGCCTTTGCCAAGCAATAGGTACAAGCTGCACCCTCACAACAATTAACCGTTCTTTTTTTATTTGGCCGAACTTGTTGGATACACTACAGTGTAACCCTAACATCACCCATAAGATTAATAAATGGAAGACTAATAGATAAAGGTGACCAGAAGCTAGCTTTTATAGGATCATGTAATTTTAGGGTATAGTGAGTTTAACAATCCCACAAACCATTAGATGGTATGTTAGTGTTTTAAAAATGAATTATTATTTTTTTACAACCATTTTACATGAATTGCTGTCACTCACACATCCTAGAGTAGGAATGATCAGGAGATGTGGAGCTATAAGGATCTCTGCTAATTTTTTAATTCTGTATTTTATAAATATGTCTACTTATTGCTACACTTTTTAATTTTTTCTAAAGGAAGACTTGCCAGGTTCTCCCTGAAGCCCAATCCCCCTTGGCTATCCTCACTCCCTGCGCTGGAGAAGTAGGGAGGTCAGGACGAATGGACTGGGGGGGCATGCCAAATTTGGCTCTCTGCCATCATGCCTAGGATAGCATACAATACTAATTTTGCACAGCACTGACATTAGCAGCCCAAACCTTTGTTCTGGGCTGCCAAATTATGCTAACAGAGGTGGAGTTACACATCTGGAAGCTTAGAACTTAATCTACCTGTGTGTAGCTTTTAAAAGCAAAACACTGCACATACAGACTTCAGGCACCATGACCATTTCAAATCAATGGAATGGTCATGATGCTTGAGATAACCCTTTAAAGCGACCCTCACTGAATAAAAGGTGTATGTATGTCTCTGATGTATCATACATAAAATCATGCTGGAGTGTTTTTTTTTGTTGTTGTTTTGTTTCGATGATTCCAGATGATTTAAAAAACAAAAAAATTTTCATTCACGTTTTCCCCCCCAATACCAAGAGGAAGCTTATAAGACTCTTAACAGGAAATGTACAGCCATATATTTCACATACAACCGCATAAAGCTTCAGCTGAAAGAGAAATTGTGTATAATGTCATACATGTCAGCGTTCTCTGTAATTCTCAGTGGAATGCTAGAAGGTTAGAATTGGCTCTGATATCTGTCATTTTATAGTAAACCATGTTTATTTCATACATTATCTCCATAACATATGACGCAAATCTACTATGGCCTGTCTCTTTAATGCAGTGAAATTGAAACCTGAATCTGAATAGCATGCCGGGTCATGTGACCTTTTCTCTCTTATAACCTAATCAGATTTTTTGGAGTGGTTGCTTCAATTAAGTGTCTCTACAATCTCCGCTGCTGGAAATTACCAACGCCGCTGCAGTGGTCTGCTCACTTTCTCTGCCTTGCTAGAATGCTGCTCTGACTGCTGGACCCCCCAGAAGAAGAAAGGACAACCTCCCAGTGAGTAATTTTCAATACAAAAGTATATTAGGATCCCGAATAATTTAATAGTCCATAGATGCAGCTGTAAAATCCAGATTAATTAAAATTGTTCATGATGCCCCGTGAAGGGTCACTCAATGTACCTACCTGCATAATTAGGAGCTGAAGTGGACTGTCACATTCAAATGTACCGTATATACTCGAGTATAAGTCGAGTTTTTGCAGCACATTTTTTGTGCTGAAAAACCCCCACTCATCTTATACTCATTACAAGCCCGGCGGTCCTGTTGGGGGCTGGCAGCGAGCTGTAACTTACCTTTCCTGCAGCTCCTGTCAGCTCTCTTCTCCTCTGGTCCGGTCAGCTCCACTGCAAGTCTCGCGAGAGCCGCAGGGTCAGAGCGTTGCCGCGGGTTACCGTGGCAACGTTCCGCGGCACTCAGACCGCGAGACTTACAGGGGAGCTGACCGGACCGGAGGAGAAGGTTGCTGACTGGAGCTGCAGGAAAGGTAAGTTACAGCTCCCTGCCAGCCCCCCTCCTGCACAGTACACACCACTGGACCAACAGGGAATGAGAGCCCCCCTCCCTGGCCATGTATCAAGCAGGGAGGGGGGACGAAAATAAATAAATAAAAATGTAAATAATAGTAAAATAAAAATATTAATAAAAAAAAGAATATTAAAATAATAATAAAAATGCCCACCCCCCACCAAGGCTCTGCATCACATACACACATGTGCGCTGCATTCATACACACACACTGCATTATATATATACACACACTGTAAATAAATATTCAATTAATATAATTTTTGGGGGATATAATTTTATTTAGAAATTTCCCTCCCTAGTCTTATACTCGAGTCAATAAGTTTTCCCAGTTTTTTGGGGTAAAATTAGGGGTCTTGACTTATGTTCGGGTGACTTATACTCGAGTATATACGGTAATTGTTACACTTTATTAGCAGCTGGGTGCCTTCTTTCATTGTCTTTCTCAACAGATGCAGATTGGAGTGTGCTGTGTTGTTTACAAGGCATTCTGTTCTATATTAGTGTGTATTGTGGGAGTGCCCACACACACACACATACATCTAATATGCAGAATAAAAATCACACATAAATAGTATATAACTTTTAACCGGTACTTATGCAGATGACTAATTTTCAATCGCATTAGATGAATACAGTGTTTTTCGCACCAACAAACAAATTGTATCTGCTTCAGATGCATTTTTACACAAGTGCCTTCAACTTTCTCCATTTTTCCCTATCTTTTAATAGGCGATATGTCTGTATTGCTCACCTATGCAAGACAGAGAGGATGCTGGGATTTTTTCTCTGTGTCCAACATGAAGGCACTTCTTGGATGCATTCAAGATAGCACTAATGAGGTAAACAGGCCAATGCTTTCCTTATTTTTTTTTAACATCAAAATACATTGTTATAATTGCATGTTTTGAGGGTAAAACCTTTCAAAACAGAAAAGAATGTTGGATGTATAATACTGCTGTTTTTAGGCTCTGTCTCCCAAAAGGACTTTATTAAAATGCTCATGATCAAAAAAGGCTTTTTTTTATTTTTTTATTTTTAATATTATTCTATGTATAATGTGTCCTCCAGCAAGCTTTAAGTGCATGGATAAAACAAAAATTACAAGCTGGCAGTTTTTTAGATTGTCACGCAATCTAGCAAAATATCCTCTATTCTTTCTTTAGCAGACATAAATATTTTCATATTTTTAAAAAAACAGGTTTTTTAACCTTTTTTCTTACTTGAATATGGTCCATTACCACTGCTCACTTCTATTTTAAACGTTGCAATATGTAGAGTGAAGGTTTGCCCTGTAACTATTGTTTTGGCACTGTTACCCATTTAACAGATCCGCGAGATGGCATCTGATTTGTTGGTGCGTTTTTTCCTTCCTGCCCCAGAGCCTGTTTTCCTCCCACTATATGAGTTGGGAAAAGCCATTCTATGCAGTCCCAGGGTGCCCTTAGCTGAAGTTGGTGCTCTCATAATGAAGACGCTGCTGCAGAGGTATGTAGTAAATGGAGAAGAACAGCAGGATTTCTGTAACATAGAGTGTGCTTGTCTTAATGTTTTTTTTTGTTTTTTTTTTAACTCTAAATTAACATAGATGTGAAGGCTCCTACATGTCAGTTTATGACTTACTTTACTTTAATGCAGGGGTTGACATCCTTCAGTACACTACATGGTGCTGACTCCCATAATGTTCTTACAGGCATCATGCTGGCAAAAGTTAGGGGAGATGTAGTCCTACTTTAATTTCATCTACGGTTTTACAAAATTCAAAAGATCACTCCAACATTGACCATAAATATACCTGTTCTGAACATTGAAGTGGTGCTTTTGTAATTAAGATTGAGCCCTCATTGTCCAAATAGAAAAGTAGGACCGTTTCCTCCCAGCAGCTACTGCACCCGCAATAAGATCAGCATTGGTGATCTCTGGTGCATTCCAACGCTTGTCAGAGAAGTACTGTCAATCAACGGTGCATGCGCAGCTATTGCCAAATTGTAACCGCTGGTGGTTCCCTTATTTACCACTATAATGTCTTAAAGCATAGAACTTAGTAGGGCTAACCATACAGATATCTTAGCCATAATTTTATATAGTGTAAGAGATCCTCTATTTAACATATGTAAATAATTGAGAATACAATATAAAATAAGGATTGTCTTGGAAGCAATCGTTTTGTCTTTTGGATATTTATTATATAAAAATATAAAATCCATTATAGCAGAGTTTATAAGATTAAATTACATGCTTGCAAATATCATTAATAGGTTAACATACCCTTCTGAACATGTCATCATGTCAGCCTCTCTGTCATTTTAAGATGGAGCAGCGTCTGTCTCCAAGTCTCTCCTCTGTGTCTTAACATTTAAAAGTACACCTATTTATACCTTAGGTGTATCCATTTTAGGTTACTGTAGTTCAAATATGAAAAAGTAACACTTCTTTTACTTTATTCATTTTAAGACCTCCCTTAATTTGGCAAACATACAAGGCCATAACTAAAGGGTGTATACGTCATGGAAATTTTCCTGACTTAGTTCAAGATGGCATCTTAAAGTCTGAATAGGTTATCTGTTGTTTATACTAAGTCGTAAGTGTACAGTAGTGGGAGATTCCCAGATTTGGGGAAGTTCCATTAACTTGGGGTTACCACAGTATATTGTGTACTGCAAGTGTCGTAGTATAGCCTTGAAGCTTGTTTATGCATTATTGTTATTGTAATTCGTCTGGGACAAAATGGCGCAAACATATTATGCACTGAGGTTATTGCTTAAAGAAACCGTTATGATAAACAATATGTTCCATTTCTAACACCTTGTCAGTTTGCAATATCTCTTAAAGACAAAGTACACAGTTTAAGAAATACAACATTTCATTCTAAAACTTGTAATATTTGTATTTGCCCATAACAAAATCATTGACATGTTCAGTATTATCTTGATATGTGTGATGAGGCTGAATGTGGAAACCTTCAAAAACTTAAGGTGTTAAGGAAGATGTATCTCTAGTGGTTGTCAATCAGTGTGTTTTTTTTGTTTTCTTGGACAAATTTAGGCATTGCCATCTGCTTAGTGTGTCCCTTTATGTCATGACATTTTAAGTAGTGACTAATTATTGTCACCACTTTGGTACAGTCCACAGGGAGTGGTTGTGTCGCCAGAAAATGAACCGGTCACCATGCTGCGCCTTGTGACCTTTCTTATAGAGATGTTACAGGAGCACTACAACTGTGCCCGGGACAATCTTCTACTGGCTGCAACATCCAAGCCACTTCATGGTGAGCATAGATTAAAGAAAATGCTAATGACATGCTAAACATTAGAAAATGTTAAACTAGAATTCACAAATGTAAACAAGCCAATCAAATGTATAAAGGCTAATTATAATACAAGAACGAGCCACTGTAGACTAATGACTTCACAAGACGAAGATTTACGTGTGTTTTGGATCACTGGTTTCAACTGCTTAATCAGGTTAGCAGCAGCTAGCAGACAACATATTTTTCTAATATGTGGTTGAATTCAGTGTACATATAGAGTTTAGTATTCTGTATGCTTTTATATACATTCTAAAAATTGTTTTAGTAAATACATCTTGAAATTCTCTAGCACTGACAGTGTATCTATCTATCTTAAAACCTGTATCATCTATATATCATAGGACTAGTAGATGCTTTCTACAAACTGTATATAGTTTCTAGTCTAGTTGAGCAAGGTTCAGTGACATGTGAGGCAACTATTTGTAACTGCCCATTGATATCACATTCCATAATTATGGTTATAGAGGAACACTGTAATCTGCAAATACTGACAAATGATTATTGATGTCTACTTCAAGATTATTTATAAATGGATGACAGAGAAGTGCACCCAGGACAGAACCCTGAGGGACACCACTTACCATTTTTGTCCAATTTGAAAATGTTTCATTTACAACTACTCTCTACACTCTGTCGTGTTCTATCTAAGAGCATGATTTTTCATCTAAACCAAATGATTTCAGTTTTACTGGTAACCTTTTGTGTAGAACTGTATCACATGCCTTGGCAAAATCCAAGTAGAGCACACCTACTGGAACATCCTGATCTATATTTCTACTTACTTCTTCATAAAATGTAATTAAGATAGTTTGGTATGACCTGTCTTTCATAAAACCTTATTGATTCCTGCTAATTATATTTTTGTTCAAAAGGAATTCTTGAATATTCTCCCTTAACAGCCATTCAAATAAGTTTCCAACCACAGACGTTAAGCTCATGGGTCTGTAGTTTTCTGTTGAGCTTTGAACCGTTTTTAAATATAGGCACCACACACCCCCTTTTTTAACCAATCCTCTCAATCCTCTGGTACAATTCCTGAAGGAAACAAATCCTGAAAAGTCAAAAGCAGTGTTCTTGCTATATCTATGCTAATCACCCAAAGCACATGTGGGTGAATACCATTGAGCCCCTGTAGTTTTGTTTACATTAACTTTAGTTTCTAAAGCACCTTTATTCTGTGTTACCTGATCACCTGTTCATTGAAAGGCCTTTGTAAAATATATTTGCAAATCTACAGCCACAGATTTTTTCTTTCCTAAATGCTGAAGAAAAATTTAATTATTTAGAATTTTCCTGATCCTCCTTGATTAACTCACCCATCACACTTTCCTATGGACCAACATTTTAACTCTTAACCTTTTTAGTATTAAAAACACTTTTTGGGGTTGGTCTTGCTCTCTTTGTCTACGAGCTTTTCATTATCAAGTTTAACTAATCTTTCTTATGCAAACCCTATTGGCATGCTTATATTTGTTATAGGATGCAATCAACCCATGTGATTTTAAATATTTGGAATGCCTTTTTCTTATCTTTTAACATTTGACTGATACTTGTACTTGGACACATTGGATTTAGTTTTGTTTGCATATCTTCTCTAACAGCCAACCCTCTCTTCCTGTGTAGGGGTACTTTCAGCTCTACGTCTCTGTTTGTTAGAGGTGCCCGCTGTGTCGCAATCCTTTTCACAGTCTAACCTGACTCCCAGTTGGCGCCCCCTCCTTTCGTGCTTGGTGAGCACTTTGCAAGAGATCGCATCCTTTATCCTGAGTGCTCTGCACAAAGCATGGGATGAGGACATTCCAGGTGAGAGATGGGCACCTAATGCTCATTGTTTGTATCTCAAACTCCAACTTATCCAGACATCACACTGAGGTGTGTCATGTTTAATAGACAGAAACTTTACTTTAATACACCTAAGAAGCCACAAAATATTAGATTTACACAATTATCCTGTTTTTTCATATATATTTTAAAGAATGTAAGATTTCTCAACATTTGCACGTTATGTGAATTCCTTGATTAGTTATAGCTATAGAGTTGGTGGCATCTACCACATTTTATTTTTCATGCATTAATGAATAACAAAAATATGTGTATAATCCCATTCACCCCTGGCACTTCTCTGTGTCCAATAATGAGGTCCCCAGTCTATCCAAGAGTCAAATCCCTCAGTCTAAGTATTGAATCTAGCCATAACCACTGGTAACATTTTTAAGAAATGTTAATTGGTAAAACCCCCCCCCCCCCCCCCCCCAAAAAAAAAGTCCATGCAGAATATATGATAATGGAGCATCTGCCAGGATTCATTTTACTTGTTTGAATTTGTTGGCAATTGTGTACAAATTAGTCATAAAAGAAACAAACAAAGTACCCTACAGTACTTGTGTCCCCTAGTAATGTTAAATTAAATCTATAATAGCAGTGGCTATGGCAATAAGGCTGCAGTTCTTTATGGTGCTAGAGAAGGCAATTATTGTAATTTTTTTTTTTTTTTTTTTTTCGTAAGTTTCTTATTATAAATGTTAATATTGTGTTTGTGGGTGTGGGTGTAGATGCAGTTGCACCATCTTTTGAGGATATGGGGAAGGCAGTGAATGCTTTGATTGCACAGGGATGTGGTCTGGATGAAGTACATGGATCAGTTCTTATATCAGAAGAGCACAGTCTCATCATGACTTGCTGTTGGGTCTCATTAAAGGTGAATATTGATTGCCCTTATACAAAAATATTTATTTTTCAGTAAGTGAATTTGGTAACCTGATACTTGAAATGTATTTTCACATGTGGGATTTTTTTTTGATTTTTTTTCTCTGCTGTCCCAGGAAATCGGGGTGCTATTGGGACCTCTAGTGGAGAGATTGATTTCTGCCCCAGTTCCTTTATTGTCTGTCTCTGCAGTACAAGAATCTGTTGCAACTTATCAGGATATATTTATGCGATGCCGTCACTGGGTGAGTTATGAAAACGTCTTGCAGCAGAGAGTTGGCAGCCTTTGACATTGCCATGCAAATGTAATTGGTCAAAACCGTATGAGGATATTTTCACATTCTCTCCATAGATCGAATTGTCTGAAATGTTATTATTCATCGATACAACCAAATACATAGGATTTTACAAGTGGCTAATCCGAAAACATTGCTTTTTATATGAGTGTGAATTGCACTTATATACTATTGCATGTCTTAATTGCAATCCCTTTATTTATATTATAAATTACTTTTATCTTACGATAGATATATGTAAAGTGATAAAAAGGTAATTTTCTCATTTTATTTAGATAGAAAGGCAAAACTATGGCAAGTGGAGATGGCTGTTCTGTGTTTTTGTTTTTAATCTCTTTTATAACCGGATTAATAGTGTAATTTTATTTGCATCCTTTAGGGTGCAATAGAGGGCTGCATTGCAGGATTTACTAAGCTTTGCTGTGCGTTGCTTTGCAATGAAGATCAAAAACTGAGCACTATCCCTGGAAACATAATGGAACAGGTGCATGATACATTTGTACAAATTTATCTCATTTTACACATTTTTCCTCTCTAACTTTTATTTTCACTCCATCATTTTGTCCAGGGTCTGGCTGAATGTCGCTCTCAGCACTCTGTCTCTGTCACACGTAGAGGCGCTGGTTTCCCTGTTCTCCTCCAGAGCATTCTGTGTGCAGAAGGGTCACCGCACACATTGTTAGTATCCTGTGTGAGTTCTTTATTAGAACTGGCCAAGGAACCACTGCCTTCTGACTGGGATCTGACCAGGGATCTTCCACAGGTAACTGCCCTATAAGGCATAAGCATATTATTGAAGCCTGTTTGAGCATACTACCACCAGGTTTAAAATTGTATTTTTTTTTTATTTTATTTTTTTTAACAGGTTTCTGCAGTGCACGCTCTTCAAACAATGCTGCGTTCTTCTGTCCTTCGATCTAATCTGCTCACCCATGCTGTCAAACTGATGTCTCTTGCTCTCCACAATCTGAGGAGCCCATGCTGGTCCATGCGTAATGCAGCTTTACAACTTTTCAGTAAGTCTTGTGTTAGAGTTGCAGTATTCTCCAGACATCACCAATGTACATTTGAAAGTTGCATTATAATTTGCATGTTTTTCGTCTAATCTGTTTTTTCAGTCTGGTATTTTGTGTTGCCACCACAGGTGCCTTGACAGGGGGTATGCTGGGCTTGTCTCGCAGTCATGGGGACAGTTCAGTGAAGAGCACTGTGTCTGTGGGTGCTTTGCTGAGAAGGTTCCCAGGACTTAAGAATGTGCTCCTGCAGGAGCTACAAGACTCTCAGCAGTCAGGGAAGGTGCTACACCCCAGTTTACATCCAGTCTTAACACTTCTTGCCAGACTGCAGCCAGGAGGAGACAATGAGGCTGAGTAATTCTGGGTTATCCAACTAGTTGGGAGGCTCGGGATTTAAGAGTGAAACACTCTATAATACAGGTTGTTTGCAGCCTATGTGCTGCCTATTAATGGATATTTTATTTATTTATTTAGCTGTTTTCTGGATCCTCTGCTGTGCCTGGCTGGAAATCCTATATATGCAGTACGACTCATAGCGGCTCGTGCAATTGTACCCATTGTCCAAGAGGACAATTATCATCCTCTGCTATTACAGTTGGCTCAGAGCATACCCAAATCAAGCGGAGTAGTGTCCCACAATGCACTACATGGCTGTCTTCTACAAATCCATGCTCTGCTGGCTGAAACATTGAAAGAAAACCGGTAAGGGAGAAATAAGACAAATACAGCTTATGCAGCACAAACGCGTGTGTCTTTATATGTACAAGCAACTTAAAAAATGTCATGGTGTTTCATTACTTTGATTGGGAATGTCTGAACTAAAACGGATTTGCTGCCACCTTACCAAGATGTTTCTAGTGAAGCGCTGTATTCTCGATAATGTTGTAGGCTTTGACCACACATTGTGGACAATGGGGCAAATGGCGCAATTAATTGGGTTTTGTGGAGATATCTTCCTAGTCAGAGGAAATTTGTGTTCCTTGTGAACAATAACTTTTTTTTTTTTTTTTGTTTAGTTTTCATTTTTAGTGCAACAACCTCTGCTTGTAGGATAGTTTCCCCATGTGATAATTTCCATATGTATTTGTACGGATTGACATCATTAAGTTGATACTTTAAGCACCAAAACCACTATATCTTAATGCAGTGGTTTTAATGAAAAAACCCTGTCCTTGCATTCCGATAAATATAAACATTGCCATTTGTGAGAAAATTGCCATTTGCTGAACATGTCCAGTATGTATATGTGTATATATATATATAATTAAAGGGTTAGCTCAGTCACACTATCCACCACAATGCAATGTAGTGGCTATGGTGCAGAAAGTCCCTCAGCACTGACCCACAGTAAGTAACTAAACTATTTTAAATGGATTGACACCTGAGTCTCCTGGGTACCTGCAATCTGGTCTGTTTCTCTGATCTAGCCAAAGCAAAAGAGTGTGTCGTCCTACAAATTCCATACAAATACGGGCAGAACTGATGACTGTAATATAAAAGTCAGAACATTTGCTTTAGTGATATATGAAGAGAGGCTGAAATGTGAGTTCTCTGGAAACCCAGGTAAGTGTTGTGGGGCCAGGACGTCGCTTATCTTCAAGAGACCGTTTTTGTGATTATCCGAGCATGTCTCGTGGCGTGAAGAGGATAATTAAGAATTATTGGTGCATCTGGCTATATCTGATTTGAAAATGCAAACACAAGAGGAGTTGTAGTGCAAAAATCTAGGTAGTTGATTTTAATCTGGTTATGAGTCTGTGATAGAAATGAAACTAATCTGAATATATTCAGTCTTCTTACGAGCTTTACCTTTCTTTCCTTTCCCTTGTGTTTCCTCCTTGTCCCATCGTCTTGCTTTTTCAATCCTCCCTTGTCAGCCTACCAGAGAGTTTTGGATGTGCCTTTGCCCAGAGGTTGCTTCCAGCCCTTTGGCTGCTTTCTCCAAGTCAAAAATGTCCTTTAATTCGAGCTTCATTCCTTGATGTGCTTTCTCTGTTGGTGCCAATGGGTGGTGCAGAGTATGCACGACTGGTGGATGAGGCTGTTTGCACAGCACTCAAAGCACAGGATTCCGATAAACAGGTAGATATAAATGTGAAATGTTTTGTTTGTTTAGTTTTCTTTTCATTCTCTGTAGACCTTTTCCTTTTTTTCCTTTCTTCTCATCTATAATTTTTTGCTCCCTTGCCTTACAGGTGGGCTCTGATGTTTTCCATGAGGCATGTGTTCTGTATATGTGCAAAGAGTCTGACAGGTTGTCTGATCATGTCAACCCAGTTGTGCTCCAACTTCTTCAGGATGGTGACCCTGCTCTGTACAAATGGCTCAAGGGGAAAATTAATTGTGATATATCTTCATCAATGGGCAAGGCTGTGAGAGATGCCCTTCAGGTAAAGTTATGCAAAGATATTCTCACTAACTAAAGTGTTTTCATGGAGCTGTTCTTCACATTCAAGGTGTTTTGTTTTTTAGGACAAATTATGTTCAGTGCTGCTTTCTGGTACTGCCCCTGAGGATCTAAGACCGTGCCTGGAGGCTTTTGTTCATGTGCACAGTATGTGCTTTCCATCGTATGTTCTCAACTTGCCTGAAAAGCAGGAGATACGCTGTGCACACATTCTTCTTGGTCTTCTGGAATCTGGTAGAGAAGGACCTCAGCTTCAGGGACAGGCCCTGAGTGCCGTCGGCTTGTTGCTAAAACATGGGTAAATTCATAGCCAGAGCCAATTATGATATTAATGGGGTTTTCTCTGACCTATTGAATGTAGAGAGTGTTGATTTCAGCTGACATGAAACCCTTTATGTGACTTAGAGTTTGTTATTCAGAGAGTAGGTTTTTTGTGTGTCTTGTTGGCTTACATCACTTAAAGGGATACGCTAAACACCAAAACCACTACAGTATGATATAGTAGTTTTTGTGCCAGGAGTCTCCTAGTGCTGTTGAAAAGGGTTTGACACTTTGCCACATGGTCTGGCTCTTCTTCAGATATCAGTGCAGAAGTTCCTACTAAAACCTTCTCCAATTCGTAATATCCAACATTAGTATGCTAATATGTAAGAATAAACTTGCGCTTTAGCATAGCTATGCAGACTGGAATGATAGAAAGCCAGGTAAGTGTCAAATTATTAATACACTGTTTGACATGGGTTGACACTAAGGGACTTCTGGCATTGCACTGTTGTGAATTTTAGTTTTAGAGTATTCCTTTTAGTGATTCCTGTATCCCAATCAGGACCATGCTACAGGACATCTCGGTTTGCTCAAGATGGCTGGATGTTCTCTCATGTTGTGCTGACCCGGTTTCATCCTGCGAGGAGCTAAGGCTGGCTGCTGCACATGCTCTACACCTTGGCGGAGCTGACCTAGTGAGACAAGCACTTAGTGACAGTACCTGTGGGTTGACACAACTGGCTGTAAGGCAAGAAGGGTCTATACTATGGATGTCAATATTTCAAAGTTTTTCTCTAGGCATGCTTACATATTCCATTCTCCACCTTTTTTTCTTTGTCCTGTTCCAATTTGTGTGTGTTTGGATTTTCTTGGTTCTCTCTCCTTTAAAGACTTAATTCCTTTTAGCTATTTCTCCACATTTGTTTCAATCTTTCTTTCATCCTGTAACTGTCACTTCACTTTAGTATTTTCCACAAAACTTCACCTTTTTATTAGGGCCTTAAGCTATGGAGTTGATCTCTTGCAAGACGAAGAACGGAGTGTAAGAGATGCTGCCGCCAGATTTGCTGTTGTTGCCTTGGGTAAGCCAGTTGAGATGACTTTGCAGAGTGATCGGGCTCTTCTGCATCTCCTCCAGCTCTTGAGGGACCACTTCTGGGATTGTGAGGAAATGTTTCATTCACTTTTAATCCGATTGCCTCCATGTGATCTTCACACAGCACTTACAACTCTCCATGACAGGTAAATGAGTGAGGAAACATGCTTTACTATAACACACAGAATGTGCTAAATACTTGTTAATCATTGATGAAAATTACATGTGGTAGCATGTCTGTTACATCCTGCCTATCCATGTTCAGTGATGCAGCTCTACATTTTGTATGAGAGCCTTGATTTGATATATTTTTCCAACTGTTTCCTTAATACTTGTGCTAAGGTGACCAGCAGTGTGGGGTAACATCTGCACATGTCAGCATTTTTTTTTTTTTTTTTTTATATATATATTTTTATATACAGTACATTGATCAGCCACTCCATTAAAACCAATGAAGTGAATAACATTGGTTATATTGTACAATGGCACCTGTCAAGGGGTGGGATATATTAGGCAGCAAGTGAACAGTCAGTTCTTGAATTTCATGTGAATTTCTGGTGAATTAGAGTACCCAAGGCTCATTGATGCACATTGGGAACAAAGGCTAGCCCGTCTGTTCTGATCACATGGAAGAGCTACTGTAGCTCAAATTGCTGAAAAAAGGTAATGATGGCCATGATAGAAATGTGTCCAATTACACAGTGCAGCACAGTTTGCTGCATAGCCGCAGACTGGTCAAAGTGCCCATGATGACTCCTGTCCACCGCACAAAGCACCTTCATTGGGAACCTGAGCATCAGAACTGGACCATGGAGCAATGGAAAAAAGTTGACTAGTCTGATGTATAACATTTTATTTTCGATCAGGTGATTGGCCACATTTGTGTGCATCATTTACTTGGGGATGCAGTATGGGAAGAAGACAAGACCGGCAGAGGCAGTGTTATGCTTTAGGCAATATTCTGCTGGGAAACCTATGGTCCTGGCATTCATGTGGCTTTTACTTTTACACGTACCTACTACCTAGAGATAATTACAGATCACGTGTACCCTTTAATGTTCCCTGCTGGCAGTGGCATCATGCAACAGAATAATGCACTCTGCCACAGTGCAAAAATAGTTCAGGAATGTTTTGAAGAACATGACAGAGTTCATGGTGTTATGGAGTCCATACCTCGACGCATCAGAGCTTTTTTGGAAGCACGAGGGAGTCATACACGATATTAGGAAAGTGGTTTTAATGTTGTGGTTGATCAGTGTGCATGTGTATATATAGCTACATTATTAATTTTGTGTGCTTTTATTTTTTTTATCTTCCAAAAGCAATAACATTTTTTTTGGCTCACCTTACCCTTGTAGGTCAGTCAGCCTATATGAAGAGGATGAGCCCAATGTGTTTGCAGATCCATTGTTTCTTTCATCGCTAGTATCCCCAATACTGCATAGTCTGCTTTGCTCTATGTCCACCAACTCCTCATTGTGTTCAGTCATGCTGCAGTGGGTGAAACACACTTTCCCTATTGTGCAAGAGCAGATCCAACTCTGTCTTCATTGGGTGCAAGCACAAGGTAGGTACCACTTACAATTCGTTATATTCTGTATGTCACTATCTACTGCTCATAGTTAAATTTTTGTTAAGTTAATTCTTTGTGCTTGCTCACTTTTGTAAGTGTAGAGAGTGATGCTGTTATAATGTAGGAATTCTAAATATCACCAAATATTTAACATGGGTTCTCTATGTTGCAGGGTCTGTCTCCCAGCTCATGTTGAAGGCCTCTGGGTGCCCACATGTGCAGGCTGCTGTTCTGGGATTGCTGGAGCATGGACAGATACTTCTAAAAGCTATGGAAATATTAACCCCTCTGCAAATTGCACAGCTAGGAACTAAGTCGGACTGTCTTCATGAAAGACTTGCAATGCTGCAGGCAGAATTCAGACCACAGAGGATTTTACTCCCATTTATGGAGGCAGCAGAATGAACTATTTTTTTGGTTCTACTATTGTTATATGGAATCTTGATCATCTGATCCGATCCTTGGTTTGGGCCCCTCATGCTGCAATGCTAACAGATATTTATTCATCTATGTTTATATACACGTATGTATGTATACATATTTTTTTTTTTTTTTTACTTTCCTTACCTGATATGAACAATGTCAAAAACATGCTGTATTTTATAATGCAAGCATTTTTGTAGTTACATGTGATTCAGTTGCCACATAGCTGCAGTCTTGTATATACTTTTTGGTAAATATATTTATTTTTGAACAGGTTTACACAAATATTGCTCATGATTGTAAAAGGGAACATGTTTCATTTACTTTCTGACATGTATTCAAGTATTGTGTCTTGGGAGGGTCACTGTTGTATATATCAACTGGTTATTGTATGGGTTTAGAAATATTAATTGTAGGACTTTAAAAAATTATTATAGCTTGGCATAGAAACTAGTTGGTGAGTAGCGATTAGCGGCTTCCATTAATCTTTATGAGAAACATTAGAACTTTCAGCAGCTGCTTCTTAGCAGTTACCAAACATTCGATTATTGCAGCATGGAAACGGCTAATAGTTGCTAACCTTAGTGCAACCATTTTGATTACCAGCATATTGGTTAATGATTGCAACAATCATGGAAATGAGCCATCGGACAGAGTTTATTAGCAACAACTACTTTTTTCCCAGGGATTATGGAAAAAAAACGCATCTTTAGTGACAAGAAATAAGCCAGTGTACTTATTATAATACATCTTTATTCATGTAATTCTCTGTTTTCTATTAAAATGTATTTAGCACTTGGTATTTGTGTTCCCTCCACACAGCCACAGCACACTATGCAAGTGAAGAGGAGAAACATATTCCAAATTTTAACTAGAGCCAGATTTGAACATACATTAATGTTCCTGCTTATATAATGAGTTATCTATAATGGTAGACATAGGTCAACCCCTTTCTTTCAATCTATGCCTGCTAGGCTTCAGTCCCAGTCATGGTCTAAAATTTGAAACTCACTTTGAATGCACATGAATTCTCACTTTATTGAATATCCTTGTTACTGACTCTTTTTAAGCAGTGCTGCTCTCATGAATCAATGAGACCCCATACATGTGGTATAAAATGTTGCTTAACATTCCCATTTCTGGCAGATTTTTATCTTGTGATGTCTTAGCACTTTAAGGACCCAGGACAATCATTATGAATTGTAATGGGAAATTAGAGGTTTGACTAATATTCGCAGTGTCAGAGGTCCTTCACTGAGCTATGTCTGCATATTAAGTTCATTAACCTACAGGGTCAGTCCTTCCTTTCTCTCCAGAATTTACCTTCTTGACCAATGATTTAAAAGCTGCTTTTCTCAAAATCCCTGCAAACCCTGCTGCCTACCAGTTCGTCCAATTTGCATTCTTGGACCATCGTTACCCCTACCCCCTCTAGAGTCCCTAGGCCAAATCCTTATTGGATGCAGACAGCGCCTTCCAGCTGGTGCAGGGGCGTGTATCCAAGCATTGCCATCGCTTTGATATGTTAAAAGGAGGAAAACCAAGTTCTTCCTCAGCATCCGTCTAGCCTGATAATCTCATTCACCGGACAAAGAATATGACAGAACATCAGCCATCAAATTATTGATGGTGGGGGGGCCTTGTGGGACACTCTTATGATAATGCATACTGCCTGTACTACTGATCAGGGTAGCACTGCACTTTGACTCACTTTTTTTTTTTTTTTTTCTGTTGCGATGGTTATTGCATGTACCGTATATACTCGTGTATAAGTCGATCTCATGTATAAGTCGAGTGCAGTTTTGTGACCAACAATTGTGAAATATGCTATGCCTCGTGGATAAGTCGAGGGTAAAACTTGGGGCTATGAAATTCTGTGATTTTTATAATTATATACACACACACTCATACAAACACACACTGCATTATATACACACACACTCATACAAACACACATACAAACACACACTCTGCATTATATACACACACACACACTCATACAAACACACACTCTGCATTATATACACACACTCTGTGTATATAATGCAGAGTGTGTGTTTGTGTAGTCTGTGTGAACCGGGTGGGGGGAGGGCATTTTTATTATTTAAAATTTTTTTTTAATATTATTATTTTTGTATTATTTTAATTTTTTTTTGTCCCCCCTCCCTGCTTGTTAACTGGTCAGGGAGGGGGGGCTATCTTAATCCCTGGTGGTCCAGTGGCATGGGCTGTGAAGTGGGGGGGCCGGCAGGAAGCATTTACTTACCTTTCCTGCAGCTTCTGTCAGCTCCCTTCTCCTCCGTTCTGGTCAGCTCCACTGTAAGTCTTGCGGTCTGGTTGCCGCGCGGATCGTTGCCATGGCTCTGACGGCCGCGGCTCTCTAAGTTGCCATAATACAGACAGTGACTCGAGTATAAGTCGAGTGGGGGTTTTTAAGCACAAAAAATGTGCTGAAAAACTAGACTTATACTCGAGTATATACTGTAGTTCTATTTATTTTTAAATTTACTTCAATCCTGTTCAATTGCCATGTTGGATACCTATATTACTCTCTAAAGCTCAATAAAATCACTTATTGAAAGAAAAAAAAAAAATGCAAACCGCTGCTTAATTTGGAAGAGAATTTAGCTTTATCAACAACACCCAGTTCCGAGATTTATTTCAAATCATTTTACATTAGTAGACACTGTTTGCATTACAAGATTAGACGGCATAAAATCAAACCTGTTTTGGCACATATGAACCTCACTTCAGTGTTTTTATACTGCAATATTGTGTTTAATAAGCACCATATTTAAAAAAAGAAAATAAAATTAAGTTTAGTTTCCTGTTACGCAGCCAATGTAATATAATATCCTGAAAATAAACACATGCAGTTTTTTTTTTGTTTTTTAAAATGACCAGTATTGAATTCATTGTACCACAGTTATGAAAAACAAGAGGTGATACAGATTTGGGAATATATATATTTACATGCAATGTATATACTTATAGAGCACATAAAACGCTAGCATGATGAGCAGTGAACATTATTTGACCTACAGCTGGGAGTTTACATTGAGGTCCTGTGGTTAAGCTAGGGATGAGTTTAAATGTTGGTTAGAATATAGCAGGGTTGGCCTTAGGGGTAGTGTGTATATATAGGGACACTTGAGCCACCAGAACCACTACAGATTAATATAGATGGCCACTACAGATGGCTATAGCTTGTGTCTGGAGTCTGAGCACTGTCAATGCCGCCTTTTCAAAGGAAAAAGGCTGTTTATACTTGGCTGCCTAGTAACACCTCTAGTCATTCAGATTGCCACTAGAGGTACTTCCCAGTCCAGCACTAGCGTTTAGCACTGAACGTTCCCTATAGAGATGCATTTATTAAATACATCTCTTCGAGGAGATGCTGATTGGCGCAGGGAGGCATTTTGCCGCGTGTGTGCAATAGTCTCCCAATGTTTTTCTGTAGATTGATGATCTCAGCCATGGAGGTTGAGCCAGCAGTCTTGAGAAAAAAGTTTTTAAAAAACAAAAAACAAAAGTTTTTTCCCAATGTGATCAAAGGGGGACCAGAACTTAAATGGTTAGTTAAACACTATAGTGACAGGAATACATGTCTGTATTTCTGACATAGTGTTTATTTACAATTACTTGGATAGACTGCTTACTTTTAATATAAAAAATTTTATTGTTAGACACACCCTAATGCTACAGACCTGTATGTTCTCTGCACATCATAAAATGGCAAAACAGACAAACTTATTTAAATCTTGTAGTAAAAGTGACTGAAACTTTAATAATTCACATTATAAGAAGTGAAACTTTTTTTCCTGACATCAAAATTGGGATGATTTAATTACTGACACTGTAGAAGTAAGGGGGCATTCTAACAGCCAAGTAATAGTTAATGCATTTGCTAGATTTTGGTCTTATGAATATGCTGTATTCTTTGCATGCTCAAATCTTTATAGATTTGCACAAACTAAAAAAGCAGAATGCTACAAAATAAGCCTGCTTCCTTAACCACACACCCTCACTCCAAGAAAATATTATTTAATCAGGTGTATGCACACCGCTCAGCCACTAATAGTACTGAATGATCTGAACTCCAAAACAACCTTCATTACTGTGTTTCCCATGGAAAAAAAAAGACATCCCCCGAAAATATGCTGTAGCTTATTTTTTGGGGACGCGCGTAATATAAACCCTACCCTGAAAATAAGCTCTAGTCGCTAGCTCACTAATCTATGTTCGGGGAAGATTCCCCAAACAGATGTGCAGGATTCCATTCGTGAGTAAGCTAATCTATGTTTTGGAAAGTTTCCCTGAACATAGACTTGCATGATTCCATGAACTAGTCTATGTTCGGAGGGATTCCCCAAAACGTAGACCTGCTTTGTAGAACACACTTGCTACCGCTTTCCAAAAAAAAAAAAGACATCTCCCAAAAATAAGCCCTAGTTAGTCTTTCGGGGGCAAAATCTTATTTTCGGGGAAAGTCAGTAGAAAGAGAACACCCACCAAGGCATAAAGCACCAGGCCTCCGACCAGTCCCGATTTCAGGGTCCTGTGCCGCATCTCAGAACCCCAGAGGACTGTCCTCGCCAGAACAGAGTGAGCGCATCATTAGACACGCTTGCACTGTGAACAGGCACTAAAATGCTGCAGCAACAATCTCTGCAAGGTGCTGCAGGTTGGGGGCTGGCCAAACAGGTCCCTTCAGTGGGCAGCTGCCCCTTTTCCAAGCAGGCCAAGCCATACTGGGCGTCCGCTCACAACACTGGAAATGCCTCCCCTCACAGCCTGGCCCAATGTTGGCAGATATGTTGTATGAATATCAATAGCCGTTTTTGTTTTTTTCCCAATGGGCTGAGAACCTCAGCTCTTCCTGCTCTGTATAGAAGTTACACAAGGAAATTTTGAAATTATATTTATATTAATACATAATCTTAATGCTTACAAAACAAGAGGTCAATTCTGGCCTGGTGTGTCCATTTCATGTGACCACCAGTGCTTCACCATTTGTGATGTCATGACATCTCCAGCATTCTATAAAGCTACCTAATTGCAGTTGCTAAATGAATTTGCATATATGTTTTGTGAAGTACATCTTGACATACATTTTCAGGGGAAAAAAGCAAAAACATGCTGCAAAGACTCCTGAGAGTGAAGTTGCCAGCCACCTCAAACACTAGACCAGAGATATCCATAGCTAGAAATACATTTCACACAACATGGAAATAATCATTTAAAATTTAAGGATGTTTCCTCCTGGAAGCATATTGCAGAGGTAGATATCTGAGAGGTAAGTAATCTAGCTTTGTGCTTTACTAAACATGATGGCTTCTGATGCCCTGTGCATTAGAGATTATTGGTCAGCCTGGTGTGCATTATCACTAGCACTAAGGCAGTCCACTGCATCCCTTAGTATTTAGGGCTCTGCATCATCATACAAAGAGGAAGGAAAGCAGTTGGCATGTACAGTCCTCACGTAGATCCTCTTGCACCCAGGATCCCTGGCAGCCCGGAAGAGAGGCAGCAGTCCAGAACGTCCTGTATATCAATGAAAAATAGTATCATGTTATTTACAAAACACATGATGTGTATGGATGGGCAAAATCCGGTGACAGAATGCCAAAAGAATGCCAGAATGCCAATTCTCAGATTTGCTAAAGCAAAAATACGGTTGGAATTCAGTCTCTCTGAGTGACTGCAGCAAATGCGAGATGCATTTGGTGCATGGACAAAAATCTGTGATTTGGCAACTGAATCCTATACAAAGTATAAGATTCAGATTGTTTACAAAGCAGGATGCACATTTGCAAATTATCATTCACTTGCTTTCATGCAAGCGAACGATAATTTTAAGTACTGTTTGCTAGCACAATTTTAATATTCAGGGTGAGGAACTAGTGTCCATCCATGGACCACATTCATTGGTGGCAGGTGTCCAGTCAAATAATAATACGAAGAATAATTAGGGCAGAAGACCTATGTCCTCTCCCCGGCCTCCTCTCATGTGCTGTGGGGGCTCTAATTAAATAATGGGCAGTGAACATGCTATTGACCATCCCCAAACAACTGCACTATTTGATCCTGTAATTAGTTCCCCACCCACCACCAATGCAGGGCCGTCTTTAATATGGATTGGACCCATGGCAAACATTTGCTTGGGCCCCCTGAACCCGGTCTTCCCCTCCCTGGCATGCAATCATGCCCCCCACCCCAACGCAGAGGCGGACGTAAAGTAGAGAGGGCTCTGGTGCATGAATTATTTTGGGCAAGAGGGGGCAAAAGGTAGATCCCCATCTGTCATGCAACTCCAACAATGCTTTGACAGCTGGGGCGCTACCATTTTCCTATGCATGCAGGGTTATATTTAGCATTGAGCAGTATTTGTGTGTTTGAGTGTAAGCATGTTTTTGTATGGAGTATGTTTGTGTGAATGTAGGGGTGTGTTTGTATGTGGAGATGGCATTTAAATGCAAGTATGCATATATGTGTAGTGTTGGTTTATGAATACACTGGTGTGTTTATATATAATTTTGTTGTTTAACCCCTTAAGGACGGAGCCAAATGTACATGTTGTGAACAAAACAAAATGTAAACAAAACCTGGCATTTGCGCTACATGTCTGTCCAACCGTAATTCACCTCTTTCATAGTAAATGCACCCACTCTTATTATATGTCATTCACCTCTTTCATAGTAAATGCACCCACTCTTATTATATGTCATTTTATTCAGGGGAAACAGGGCTTTCATTTAATATCAAATATTTAGCTATGAAACATAATTTAATATGAAAAAAATGGGAGAAAATACGATTTTTTTAAATTTTTTTAGTTCTACATGACATTTTAACGGTCAATGTCATAATACTGTTTGCTTTTACTGCAATAAAATACACATATTTGTATTCAGTAAAGTCTCACGTGTAAGACAGTACCCCCTATGTACAGGTTTTATGGTCTTTTGGGAAGTTACAGGGTCAAATATAGCACGTTACATTTGAAATTGAATTTCGCCAGATTGGTTACGTTGCCTTTGAGACTGTATAGTAGCCCGGGAATGAAATTTACACCCATAATGGCATACCATTTGCAATAGTAGACAACCCAAGGTATTGCAAATGGGGTATGTCCAGTCTTTTTTGTAGCCATTTGGTCACAAACACTGGCCAAAGTTAGCGTTAGTATTTGTTTGTGTGTGAAAAAATAAAAAAACGCCAATTTTGGCCAGTGTTTGTGACCAAGTGGCTACTAAAAAAGACTGGACATACCCTGTTTGCAATACCTTGGGTTGTCTACTATTGCAAATGGTTTACCATCATAGGAGTAATTTTCATTCTTGGGCTACCATAAGGTCTCAAAGGCATCGTAACCAATCTGGCGAATTTTAATGTGAAAAAAATGAAATGCAAGCCTTATATTTGACACTGTAACTTTTGAAAACACCATAAAACCTGTACATGAGGGGTACTGTTGTACTCGGGAGACTTCGCTGAACACAAATATTTGTGTTTCAAAACAGTAAAAAGTATCACAGCAATAATATTGTCCGTGTAATGCTGTTTGTGCGTGAAAAATGCAAAAAACTCACTTTTACTGGCGATATCATCGTTGTAATACATTTTACTGTTTTGAAACACTAATATTTGTGTTCAGCGAAGTCTCCTGAGTAGAACAGTACCCCCCATGTACAGGTTTTATGGTGTCTTGGAAAGTTATAGGGTTAAATATAGTGCTAGCAAATTAAATTCCCTTTACTTTCGGCATGGGTTGTCAGGCAGGTCCCGCTAATTGTAATTAATTAAGATACCTAATTATGTAAAAATATTACATAAATATATATGTAGAATTAATATATGTATATATATACGTATGTGTATATATATGTATATATATATATAATTTTAAATATTTTATTTATATATAGATATATACGTATATATTTATGTATATAGATATATATATTATTTCGTTCTACGTGTATTTTGATATATATATATATATATATATATATCACAATACAGTTAGAACGAAATAACACACATCTATATATTTTTTAATTATTTATTTTTAATTTTTTTTTAATTTTATTTTTTAGCATTATTTACATTTTATTTTATATTATATATAAATATATATATAACAATAATTATATATATATATTTAATCAGTATCAGTCTACGTGTATTTTTATATATATATATATATATATATATATATATATATATATATATATATATATATAATTATATATATATTAATAGTAAAATACACCTAGACGGTGTACGTGTGTGTATGTATATGTGTATATATATACTTAAATCATATATGATCTAAGTATATATTATTATTTTTTTTACACTATTTATTTATTTTATTTTTATTTTCAGCCAGCAGCCAGCTACCCCCGGCCATGTGATTGTGGGGTCCTCGCAAGGACCCCACTCTCACATGGCCGGGGGGCTTCGAGGAGGACGGACGTGCCGCGGGGGGCTCCCTGGGAGGGTAAGTACCGAAAGACCGGAGGGCGTACTATTACGCCCGGCGGCGTTTAGAGCCGCTTAGAATAGGGCGTAATAGTACGCCCTCCGGTCTTAAGGGTTTAAAAAAAGAGGTGTGTTTATATGTAGTGTTGAAGTTTGAATGCAGGTGTGTATTTGCGTTTAGTGTTGAATGCTGAGATGTATGCACAAATACACATGCACTGTCACAAACACACACACACACACACACACTGTGATACACATACACACACAGAAACACAATCATACAGATGCAGCTATACAGACACATTTACACACACTGACACACACACATACAGACACAACCTGGCACACATGCAGACACACAGATGCACACACGCACACACACGCAGATATAATGACAACATACAGATACACAGACACACACAATGACAACATACAGACACACAGATACCTGACAAATGCAGATACAAACACTGACACACATGCAGATACACACATTGGCTACATACAGATATATGCACAGGTATACACACTGGCACACACACACAGATACATACATACTGACAACATACAGATACACACACACACACACAGAGACACTGTGACAGACATACTGACACTGTGACAGACATACATACTGACACATACACAGACATACTGACTGGCACACCGACATACAGACACGCAAACTGACACACACAGACATACTGACATACACACAGACATACAAACTGACACACATACATATACTGACTGACACATACATACTGACACTCACACAGACATATATACATACTGACACACACAAAGACATACATACATACTGACACACACAGACATACTGACACACACACATACATACAAACTGACACACACACAGACAGACACTCTTCAGTTTACTACTTTTGAAAGAGGCTTCCTTCCCTGCGGTCCAGTGTGCTGGCTGGGGTAGTTGGGAGTTGGGGGTCTGGCTCTCCTTGCTCCCCCTCCTCACTGGATCCTGGCTAGCAGCCTCCTGCACGGCCCGATGTCTTTGAGGTGGGAGGAAGTGATTCGCGGACGTCACTTCCTCCCATGCAGCCGTTAAGCAAGGGGCCCGGTCGCGCTGTTAAAGGCCCACAGCGCCGACCGGACCCCTGCTGGAACATGCTCACTGGGTGGCCCTAAAGGTATGGTGTGTGGTCCCCGGTGCAGCCGCAATACTAGCACCGCGGGACCATTAGGTAGGGAAATATTTTAAAAAAATAAATTTTTATTGCAGGCGACGGGGCCCACGGGGCAGCTGCTTTGGGCCCCCCATGAGTAACTGGGCCCAGGGCAGCTGCCCCGTTTGCCCCTCCTTAAAGACGGCCCTGCACCAATGGATGGGACTATATCCCCCTTGTTAATCACATGCCCCATTGGCTGCCCAGTCACTTTAGCAGATATCCTGCCACCTGGCAGCTGTATGTATAGGGAGGTTTAAAACCTCCCTTATAGTAATAAGGGGGTCTAATTATTCTTCATAGCACTGCCAGCAGGCAAATAGTTTATTTGTTTTTTTTAAAACTTAGGCCTGGATTGAAGCCACCAGCCCACATTTAATTAATTAGGTCTGGATTTCATTAATTTATTGGGTCTAGCAGTGTTCGGCTGAAATCCAGACCGAATTCAGTCCCGTTCAAGGCCTGATTTGCAAAATCCAGATATTGTTAAATAGTGTGAACAATGTCTGAATTTTGCAGCTCACAGCAAGAAATCCCTACCTGGTTCCAGCCAATCCATCCCCCAAGCATCGACCATTGCTCGCCACAGCTTCGACCTGGCATTCCACACACACCAATTGTTCTTGCATCAATTGTCTGCTCCATCCTTGAAGGCGACAGACTGGGCCCACATGCTTCATGCGGAAATACACACAGTAACTGGACAGAGGGAGGAACAAAAACAAAAACCATTAATAGATGATCAATATCATCAGGACAAAGCAACACATTCAGAAAAGCTTTACATGTGTTTTGAACAACAGTATAGGGGAACTAGAATAAAAGTGGCTAAAAAAACAGCAATCCAAAAGTGGTTTACTGACTAAATGAATGGTGGTGCATTAAAAGTCAAGTTGCAAAATTTAGGCCAATGTGGTCTGACAAATAGCAAACAAAAAAGGACATTATGGTCTAAATTTTGCAATTTAGTTTTCATTCACCATTCCTTATATTAATATCGGAATATAATGACTTCTGGCAAAAAATGTGTTGCCTATGCTACATGTGCTATTTGAGTCTTGGCCACCTCTCTGGTGTGGAGAACATTCCTTTTCAGCTTATAAGAAAATTCCTAATTTGTTGAGTGAAGTCCTCCCTCTTTCTTCCTGAATGGCTGAGTGTTGTGTTCTTAAAAGTGGTCAAAATTACTAAAAGTGGTGAAATCACCATGGAAATAAGTGGAACTAGCAAGAACATTCCATTGATGACTTCAGACCTTTGCATCTTTGCACCAATTTTCAAATCATAACACTTTGTATACATGACTCCCCATAGTATCAGTAGTGGGATGAGGTAGGTGGCATTAGAAGTATGGCAAGGGGTGTGAGCATGACATGCACTGTTAACAGGGCCGGCCATAGGTGATCAGGCGCCCTGTGTGAGCCCAACACGTGGCGCCCCCCCCTTCAGCAGAACCCCTGCCCCTTCTACAATAGCCCTGTTCCTCCTACTACAAAACCCTTCCACAAAACCCCTGCTCCCTTTCTACAAAACCCCTGCCCCCTTTTTACAAAACCCTTGCCCCTTCTACAAAACTCCTCCTCCCCCTTTAATAAAACCCCTGCCCACCCTTCTACAAGGTTCCTTCTCCCCTTTAACAAAACACATGAAATCATTATATATATCTACTATACAGCAATGTACACATATCACTAAAAACCTTCCCCCTCCACCAAAACCACTGCCACCCTCTACAAAAGCCCTGCACTCATTCTACATAAACCTCTGCTCCCCTTCAACATAAACGCCTGCTCCCCTTCTACATAAACCCCTGCTCCCCTTCTACATAAACCCCTGCTCCCCTTATACTAAACGCCTGCCCCCTCTACAAACCCCCTGCTCCCCCTTTAACAAAACCCATGCCCCCTCCACAAATCCTCTCCCCTGCCACTTCACCAGAAATCCCTGCTCCCCTTATACTAAACCCTTGCCCCCTTATACTAAACTCCTGCCCCCTTTATACTAAACCCCTGCCCCCCTTATACTAAACTCCTGCCCACCTAATACTAAACTCCTGCCCCCTTATACTAAACCCCTGCCCCCTTATACTAAACCCCTGCCCCTTATACTAAACCCCTGCCCCCTATACTAAACTCCTGCCCCCTCTACAAACCCCCTGCTCCCCCTCCACAAAATCCTTTCCCCTGCCACTTCACCAGAAATGCCTGCCCCCTTTTCTACAAAACATCTCCCCTACACCAAAACCCCTACCCCCCCTTTTTTACAAAACCCCTAAACCCTTCTATAAAACCTCTGCTCCTCCCTAAACCAAAACCCCTTCCCCAAAATCCCAGCTAGAAAACCTTTGCTCCCCCTTCTGCAAACCCCCCCCCACACAAAAACACCTGCCACCCTTAAAAAAAACAACAATATATTTAATTTTAAAAAAGCAATAGTTATAACAAGAATGAGCAGACTCACATTGAAGCTTGTTGCTCCCTGGACCCCCCTAACAGTGTCCCAGTCTGCCGACCTTGATACCAAAGCACTGACCTCCTCCTCACACTCACTGTGCGGATCCTTCCGCGAATGACTGAGGAGGCGGAGCATGCTCTTCCTCAGGGCTCCTGACCTCCTCTCTCTCTCCCGGCCGCTGCTCTCTTCATAATTTGCAAGTCAAGTGCACAGCACTATACACTTGACTTGCTCTGCACATGACTCGGGCTGGCCTGTGAGTGACTGAGTGCGAGCTGTGTCGGCCGCCCGGCGCCCCTGTTGCCATGGTGCCCTGTGCGGCCGCACAGCTCGCACACCCCTAAAGCCGGCCCTGACTGTTAAATGCTAAGTGCACTAAGGAGATATGGAACTGGTGCCTGTGGAAAATGGAGTCTGCTAAACTGTCTACTTTTATTATACTAAAAAAAAATAAGAAATACATTTTCTGTGTGTACACTAATGAAATGTGCGGTGCAAAGCAATGTAATGGAACGACAATGTTTGTGATGATTGTGAAGATTCCAGTCATACTGCACAGAATGCAGTGTAACATGTTCATTATCAGTGTGTGTTTATACAAGAGGCAGCTGTTTCCCCCTGATTATTAGCAGCACATTTTTCCTCACTCACTGGGGAGCACAGCAGGCGATATTGGCAGCGAGCATGGAATATGTTTTGCATGCGGAGGAGGTGTAGCAAAACATGAAGGATTGGGTCAGTTGAGAATAGCAAGTCAGGAACGGTACAATGCCATCTGTACTGTGACCTCACACACTGGCACAGCCAGATGACAGAACATGCCGTTCTGTGGCATTTACCAGCACGAACACAATATGGAGATTTACATTTACATCATGCAGAACAGTCCCTGTGAATATTTTATAAGCAGAACCTTTCACAGCAATTTACAGAGCTGTTAAATGGCTTTCAGAGGCTGGTCTCAAATCAGAATTCTAATAACGTTTTAACATTGCAGCCATATATTTGTTGGTTAATTTACTAAACAATAACAGGGTTATTCACTGAAGTCCGAATCGTCTCTTACCGAATGGGCAAAATCATTTGCTGCTATACAGGGCCATTCGGACTAAAAAAATCCAGAAACTGTTGATGAAATTCACCAATATCTGTATTTCACAGATCAAGCTCCGAACGGGCTTGAATTTGGTCCTTATTTCAGTATGACCAAAATGCTAGCAGACACCTGAACTCTGGACCGAATGTATTAAATTCGGGCAAGGAGGCTTCAACTAATTAATGAAATGTGATTGTAAATTAACTGTGAATAACCCAAATCAGACAAATTACCGATATATGGAGATTTGAATGATTACAACTGGAGCAGAACCGAAGTGCAAATTTGGGAGGGAGAAACAAGCTCTTTCTTTCCTGCCAGATGATATTACCACTCAAAGTGCTTGTTAGGATTTCCTCTGTTGGAGAGTCCTCCCCTGGCCATCAGATGAAAGGATTGGAAGTGGAGCTGCTCAGACATCTCCTGTGGCTACAGAACATGGGTTCCCGATTAAAAGTACTCACTCTAGAACAGGACAAGTGACCCCTCACACTTCCACTTCTGCTCACTTTGGGTGATGGCCATATTTAGAAGAAGTAAAATGTTGAAGACTTGTCACTCCTACATATTATTGTGAGATTCACAGACAAGCAGACTAGTATGCTTCATAGAATTACAAAGCAGCCTGCAAAAGAGATCTTGGGTCATCATAATAAATCTATTTGATCATATTATGCACCCTTTGTTTTAGTGAAGATTTGTACCTTGAGGTTCTCTCTGGTGTTTTGGCATGATGTCTTCTCCAGGGGTCCCTGAAATCCCTTTTAAAGGAGTCTGGTAAAATCTTGGCCACCTCTGTGAAGTGTAAGTAACAACAATATGAGTACTTTCAGTAAAAAGTTCCAAAAATGTTTTTTCCCAAATATTCAATAAGAGTTCCATAATAACCTTTAGAAGTATGACAAGAGGGATCCTCTCCATAGCAGCCACGCCGCTGCCTAAGGTCTGGACAGGGGTTTCCTCCACTTCTAGGGGGCACAATCACCTGCCGTGCACGTTCCCTGCTCCCAATCCCACAGCGGGAGTTGCACTCGCTCCACATGCCCCAAGGGCCTACTACACAGTTGGAAACTGCAGGGGAGAGGAGAAAAAGAGAATGTAAACAAAGTTACCATAAAAATGCAGCTTCATCTGACTACTAATGTATTTAAACTATTGGCTACCTGAGGCTTGACCAAGCCAATGCATAGATCATAAACATTTATCACAATATTTATACCCTCTCCCCTTAATTTCACACTATCGACAGTCATAAGCCATGTACTCCACCAGGTCACTGTGTCAACTAGACATGAGCATTCTTTTTGGATAAAATTTGCCCATTCAATTATTTTATACATATTTACTTGCATTAATTACAAGAAGGAAGGTACAGGCTTCCTCGTTGTAATTAGTGGCTGGGGGACGTGTAACCTCTTCACTACTGAGCACTCTTTGACTGAAAATATTATTAGCATAATATTTATTTCAAGCAATGAATGCATAGCTAGCACAAAAATACAAAACCACAATTTTGCTTGCAGACTACTTGTCAGACATACATTCAATTTATGTAAATTTACATATTTTTTTATTTTTCACTGATTCATTCAGCATTACACCCAACTCTACACATGCCCTATGGGCATGCTAGGGCCACCCCGAGTCCGCCCACAGTGCCGCAGTGTGTATACTGAATGTAGTGTGTGTTTAGTGGATGTAGAATGTGTGTAGTTGATGCAGAGTGCGTGTGCAACACAGTGTGTATAATAGATACAGATTGAACTTTGTGTAATGTATGTAGTGTATATTAGAAGCAGAGTGTGTGTTTGTGTAGTGGATGTAGTGTGTGTATACTGAATGCAGAGTGTGTGTTTGTGTGTATTAGATTCAGTGTGTGTAGTTGATGTAGTGCATGTATAATGAGTGCAGAGTGTGTAGTGAATGCAGAGTGTGTTTGTGTACAGTAAATTCAGAGTGTGTGTTTTTATAGTGAATGAAGTGTGTGTTTGTGTAGGCATGATGGGTGGGTCTGCACATCCTGAGTTAGGCAAACTGGGGCCAAGCCAGTGATCTGAATCACATCACTGGTTCCGCAACAAAGGGGACAGACCCACCCTAGTGTCAACCTAAATGCATATGAATGCACACTAGGTTGCCTATCAGTCATACAGGCCAGCCAATGAGGGCAGATAATGCACAGAGCACTGTTTTTGCACTTTCTGCATGGCCCTTGTGCCCTTAGCGTAGCATGAGTGCAACTATATGATGTGCTCCTGCTATAGTTTGTAGGGACAGTTCCCTGGTGTCCCCAAAAGCAGGACACCGAGAAACAAAACAGAACATCAGGACATTAGGTCTGTCCTATTGAAATTGGGATGATTGGGAGCCCTGGTTCAGCCTTTATAAAAATATTTAGGAAATGAAAAAGCTCTAAACAATATACAGTGTCCTTTATATTACACACATACAATACATGTGACAAAATAGATAAATAAAAATGGTCAAATACTTTGCTTATATGTATTTTTAAGGGCCCTGATGGCATTACTAGCAGTACAGACAAAGTGGCAACATAAAAATAAATAGAATATATTTTAACATAATTCCCACAGTTTACTGAAATAAAAGATATTTAAAACTGTAAGAATGATATGACCCTTTGAAGCTTCCTTTACTGTTTGAAATCATGAGGTGAACTTACATTTTCAGCACAAATGCAGCCATTAAATTATTGACTAGTGGCTTCTGGCAGAAAAATTTGCTCCTCTACAGGCTAATAATTATTCATATATATGCAAGTGAGGCTTTATTTACATAAATTAATTCTGCAAAGTACATGAAAGTAAAAATAGTTTTACTTGATTCTGGAAGTGAAGTAATTAATAATGGCAGTTTGACTTTGCAATGGAGTGCTATTTGTTTATATTTGTGGAACCAGGTATAGTGCACTCTCCGTGCCCCTCAACTTGCCTTGCTGGGAGGTGAGAGGTTAATAATGGAAGTGGCAGGCAGACAGGCTACCCACCACTTCCTCCCCTCAATCATGTGTTTTGCAATGGGATACTTAGTTTATTGGGAGTTGGGGACCTGTAATAGTTCCCTCCTCCTAATTTTAAAATAGCAAGGAGGCTGCAGGAATGTCCTCTCATTCATTGCCTTTACCCCTATGCGATGAGGGCACATGGCAAGGGTGGCTTGTAATAACCCCACCCATGCCGCTCAGCAATTAGTCAGTTTTTGAAGTTAAAGTGCTACTCAAAACATAACCACTACAGCCTGCTGTAGTGGTTTTGTTGCCAGGGGGACCTTGGCCCAGTTCCCTGGTAATGGGTCAAAGAGGTTAGCAATGGTTTGCCCCCTTACCTGGGTCCCAGTCTGGCTCTATTATCCCCTGGGTTGTCCAGTGACACACATTCGGCTTATGCAGAGTTACAGAAGCCATGGCGGTTGCCATTCATTGGCAGAGAACATCAATTGACTCCGCTCAGCCAATGACTGATTTTCTGTGCAAGAAAATTGTATTGACTTGGCATTAGCCAACCCAGAACTATAGTTTAATGCTAGCTGTGGGTGCTGCCAGAGGTAGAGTTATGGCAGCTAAGGGGTAAATCTTTGTGTGTACAGAGTTTCATAGTGAAACACTGCACATAAATATTCCTGCCACAAATCACTGAAGTGGTCACTACTTGGACTACAATGAGTGAATGAGCTGCCCCTAATACCCTTTTGGTCTGATCCCATTCCTGGGCTGTGGATGAGGCCAATAATGTAAATGCAGTGGTCTGGATTACAGCTGCCAATCAGTGGTGTATTTTAGATTCGTGCTGCCCAAGGCATGTGGAAACTCGGACACCCCACCTAATGTAAATTTGCTCCACCCCTTCCTGTTTAGGACTAAAACACACTTTGACTGACAGACAGAAACTGACACAACAACTCAGTTAAAGTTAAAATGCACACCTTCTCAGATATGCATACACTCACAGACGTACATTAACAGATACATGCATTCATTGACAGAAACACATTCACAGACATAGACTGACAGACACACACTCACATACATTGCCTCACAAACTCTCAAATAGTTGTTTTTTAAAATTAAAATCCACCCAGCCTACATACCTTTTGGGAGAGCTGGAGTGGATTCTTTAGCTGTTGGTCCAGAGGGGCTTATGTCCCTGGGATCCAGTGTAGGTGCTGGGCTGGATGGCCGGCTGTGCAAGTTCCTGTGCTCCTCAGTGGATGGACAGGCCGGCAGGTGTTTGGTCAATGATGGCAGCGAGGGAGCTTTGATCCTCCTGCTCAGCTTAGTGATGCTGGGAGCCGGAGTGACGTCATATTTCGGCTCCGACGTCATATTCCGGCTCCGACATCACCGGTGGACGCGTGAGGGAGAAGAGCAGGAAGAGCTCAGTTGACTGTGCTCCCTTGCCGCCCGCCCATAATATTTGCAGTCGCCCACCTCGAAGAGCCCCCCATGAAAGAGGCTGACATGATATCTGCCAGGGCGCTTGGGGGCAGTGTTTTTTGCAACCCCCCTGAAAGTGCCTCTCAAGGCAAATGCCATGTAAGCCTCACAGAAGATACAGCCCTGCTGCCAGTTGCACTGTGCCCCTCATCATATTGGGGTTGGATAAGCATTAATAATAATACGCTTCTCAGTGGTCTTACGTGCTCCCAACTTGCGCCGTTACAGTCCATAATGAATGTGGCAGCAAGGCTCATCTTCCTGTCCGCACGCAACCCCCATGCCTCACCCTTCCGTCAGTCCCTACATTGGCTTCCTATAAAATATAGAGCTCAATTTAAAATTCTGGTTCTTGCTTTCAAATCGCTACATAATGCTGCTCCCACCTATCTACCCTCCCTTATACACAAGTATGTCCCGTCTAGGCCCTTACGATCTGCTGAAGACTTACGTCTATCTTCTGTCTGTACTCCCACCTCCGATGCTCGCCTTCAAGATTTCTCGAGGGCTGCACCGTTCCTGTGGAACTCGCTTCCCTCCTCCGTTAGATGCTCACGCAGTCTCCACTCCTTCAAAAAATTGTTAAAAACCCATTTCTTCATAAAAGCGTATCCATTAAACTGTTAATAGCTCCTGACTGATTCCTCTCTTGCAACTGTCATTAGTCTAATACTATCCTTACCTTTTTGTGTCATTTTACCCCACTCCCTCTAGCATGTAAGCTCATTGAGCAGGGCCCTCAACCCCTCTGTTCCTGTGTGTCCAACTTGTCTGGTTACAACAACATGTCTGTTCGTCCACCCATTGTAAGGTGCTGCGGAATTTGATGGCGCTATATAAATATCATAATAATAATAATTAATAGAATTGTAGTTTTGTAACAGCAGGGGACCAGGGACCTTATTTCCATGCAGGCAGAAGATTTCCATATGGAAAGAAATAAATAACATACAAGATCCAGCGCACTCACTCATTCACTAAACAGCAATATCAAAGCTCACAGAATGTAATTTTTTTAATTTATTTTTTGAAACACCTAATCTAGGCGAAAATAATGGGGGTTTAGTTACAGTATATGATCATGCATTGCATAAGTCTTCCACAACGTCAATGTACCCCATTCTTGGCAGGTCCTACTCTAGCATCTTAATGCCTGCTCATTCTGGAGATGCAACAGCATCAAAAGTGATAATGGCAGCTTTTGCCTGTGTCCAGGGCCGTCTTTAAGGAGGGGCAAACGGGGCAGCTGCCCTGGGCCCAGTTACTCATGGGGGGCCCAAAGCAGCTGCCCCGTGGGCCCCGTCGCCTGCAATAAAAAATTATTATTTTTAAATATTTCCCTACCTAATGGGCCCGCGGTGCTAGTATTGCGGCTGCACCGGGGCCCGCACACAAAGGGGCCCCCCCAGGTGGCCCATACCTTTAGGGCCACCCAGTGAGCATGTTCCAGCAGGGGTCCGGTCGGCGCTGTGGCCCTTTAACAGCGCGACCGGGCCCCTTGCTTAACGGCTGCATGGGAGGAAGTGACGTCCGCGAATCACTTCCTCCCACCTCAAAGATATCGGGCCGCGCGGGAGGCTGCTGAGCCAGCATCCAGTGAGGAGGGGGAGCAAGGAGAGCCAGACCCCCAACTCCCAACTACCCCAGCCAGCACACTGGACCCCAGGGAAGGAAGCCTCTTTCAAAGGTAGGAAACTGAAGAGTGTCTATCTGTGTGTCAGTTTGTATGTCTGTCTGTGTGTCAGTTTGTATGTCTGTCACAGTGTCAGTATGTCTTTCACAGTGTCTGTGTGTGTGTGTCAGTGTGTATCTGTATGTTGTCAGTATGTATCTGTGTGTGTGTGCCAGTGTGTATACCTGTGCATGTATCTGTATGTAGCCAATGTGTGTATCTGCATGTGTGTCAGTGTTTGTATCTGCATTTGTCAGGTTATGTATCTGTGTGTCTGTATGTTGTCATTGTGTGTGTCTGTGTATCTGTATGTTGTCAGTGTATCTGCGTGTGTGTGCATGTGTGCCATTGTGTGTCTGTATGTGTGTGTGTCAGTGTGTGTAAATGTGTCTGTATAGCTGCATCTGTATGATTGTGTATATCTGTGTATCTGCAAGTGTTTCTGTGTGTGTATGTGTATCACAGTGTGTGTTTGTGACAGTGCATGTGTATTTGTGCATACATCTCAGCATTCAACACTACACGCAAATACACACCTGCATTCAAACTTCAACACTACATATAAACACACCTCTTTTTTTAAACAACAAAATTATATATAAACACACCAGTGTATTCATAAACCAACACTACACATAAATGCATACTTGCATTTAAATGCCATCTCCACATACAAACACACCCCTACATTCACACAAACATACTCCATACAAAAACATGCTTACACTCAAACACACAAATACTGCTCAGTGCTAAATATAACCATGCATGCATAGGAAAATGGTAGCGCCCCAGCTGTCAAAGCATTGTTGGAGTTGCATGACAGATGGGGATCTACCTTTTGCCCCCTCTTGCCCAAATTAATTCACGCACCAGAGCCCTCTCTACTTTACGTCCGCCTCTGCGTTGGGGTGGGGGGCATGATTGCATGCCAGGGAGGGGACGACCGGGATCAGGGGGCCCAAGCAAATGTTTGCCATGGGTCCAATCCATATTAAAGACGGCCCTGCCTGTGTCACCGTGACACACAGTAGGGATGCAGTGATTGTGGTGGCACTGAGGGGAGTAGGCAGGATGTTTTGTTTGCACTCCATGTTTCTGTTTGCACTCTGTGTTTCAAATCCGGCTGGACGCTCTTTCTCACACGGGTCCTGTCTGCGTATTTAAACATGCTTCGGCGCCTCTCTCAGCTGTTATTTTTGGCCTGGGGCCAGCACCTCGCAGCAACGCAAACACAATTCTTCACTACATATAAAACAGGTGATAATAAATACTGCAAGCATGGAATAGCCTTTCAGAAGAGGTGGCACATAGTAATTATTTATGGTATGCTAGAACTGCACCAGTCTAATATGTGCCATTCAACAGGGCAGAATAATCAAAGATTAGCAGTGTAATTAATAACTGGTAATCTATGATGGGATGCATGCTCATTAAAGTTAAAATGGGCTCGTTGGCAATCATGGTAGTTACAGATCACCATAACAAAAAGTCCCCATTAACATCTGCTGAGAGATAATCAGGGGAGCAATGTAAATATTTGGCCGGAGTAGAAAAGTAGAGTAGAAAAGAATGGCCTTTTTTCCTCTCAAACGTATTTCAATGTGGATAGAGTTGTGATCTCATATCCCTGAACCCACCGAAAAAAATGAAAAAATGCTGTAGAATGAAAAAAATGTCTGGCAAATAACAGGGTAAAATAAGACACAAAATATGAAGGCTCCAAAATATTAGCAGTGGAAAACTTTGTACCCATAATCCCTACTGTTGTAAAAGGCACTATTTTGTAAAAAAAACCTACACTCTTGGTTATGGCATTTATAAGTACTGTATTTATCGGCGTATAAACTTAAAGGAAAAAAACATACTCGTTTTCCTGGCACTATAGTGCCCTGAGGGTGCCCCCACCCTCAGGGACCCCCTTCCGCCGGGCTCTGGAGAGAGGAAGGGTTTAAACACTTACCTTTCTCCAGCGCCGGGCGGGGATCTGTACTCCTCCTCTCCTCCTTGCTCGCGACGTCATCGGCAGGAGCCGTGCGCGCATTCAGCCGGTCGCATAGGAAAGCATTTACAATGCTTTCCTATGGACGCTTGCGTGCTCTCACTGTGATTTTCACAGTGAGAAGCACGCAAGCGCCTCTAGCGGCTGTCAATGAGACAGCCACTAGAGGCTCTGGAGGCTGGATTAACCCTCAGTATAAACATAGCAGTTTCTCTGAAACTGCTATGTTTATAAAAAAAAAAAGGGTTAATCCTAGAGGGACCTGGCACCCAGACCACTTCATAAAGCTGAAGTGGTCTGGGTGCCTAGAGTGGTCCTTTAAATTTCAAATAAAGAACTTCTTTTCCCCTTCCCCCTCTTACCCCCTTCTTACTCCCCCTCCCTCTCTTCTTACCCCCCTTTCTTACTCCCCCCTCCCCTTCTTCTTACTCCCCCTACCCTTCTTACCCCTTCTTACTCCCCCTCTTCTTACCCCCTCCCCCTTTCTTACTCCCCTCTCTTACCCCCCTCCCCTCTTCTTACTCCCTCCCCCCTCTCTTATTCCCCACTCCCTCCTTCTTACTCCCTCCCCTCTCTTATTCCCCTCCCCCCTTCCCCTTCTTACCCCCCTCCCCTCTATTCACCCCTTCTTACCCCCTCCCCTGTAGCGTGGCCGAGCCGCTCTGCTGTCCGCGGTGGCCGGCCGGAGTGATAGGAAGGTGCACGCTCAGTGTGCACCTTCCTGTCAGTCCGACCGGGTACAGGAAACAGAAACTCCTGTTCCGCGCGGCACACTGAGCGTGCACCTTCCTATCACTCCGGCCGGCCACCGCGGACAGCAGAGCGGCTCGGCCACGCTACAGGGGAGGTGAGTACCAACTGCAGCCGCCTGAGCGCTCTTGACAGAGCGCTCAGGCGGCTGCAGTATTTAAAGGGCCGGCGTATAACACGCACCCACAATTTCTCCCCTATTTTCAGGGAGAAAAGGTGCGTGTTATACGCTGATAAATACGGGTATCTATTTATTTAAGTTATGGGCATTTATGAGTATCTATTTAAGTTATGGGCATTTATGAGTATCATTCAAAAGATGCTCTGCATTTTTAAACTATATCATTCCAACATATACCTAACTAACTCAATAACAATCTATACTAAATATTTCTAAAACCATTAGACTTGCTTCGTAGCTGAAAACATTAAACTAGTATCTAAAGGTTAAAACCTACCAGTCAGAAAATAATAATAATAATAATAATAAAGCTAATACTCAATGAAATTAAAATTAAGTATAAAAATGGTATGTCTCACTGCAATAGGTTGCTGGCTATATGAAATCTGGATAGAACCCCCCCTCCCAATCACACATATTACACCAGAGATGTTTCTTTTCTGACATTAAAGTGGCATGTTTTGGTTCTCAGGTTCCGTAAATGTTGAAGTGACCAGATAACTACAACAGAGGAAACCAGATAACACAACAAAGGGGGTTGGCATTGGCTAAAGCAGAGCATGTTTCTGTCACACAATGAGCTTGGCACGTGGAGTCTGACTGTAATGCCCTAAAATTCATGAGCACAAATTGTCCCATGCCATACAATGACACTGCTGCCAGGGCACGAGAACATTTGGCCAAAGCTGTTCTCGCCCTCATTATGCGATGTGAAACAGACACAGACAAAAACAACGTGATATTCAAGACCGGTCACAGGTCTGTTACCACAGAATAACAAGGTGACAAGTAAATGACAAATGACAGCCTGAGTCTTCTTCCTCAAAGGGTGACACAAGGATATGCACAGGAGCTGTCCAATATAGAATTCCATTTACGGAGCGAAGATGGGCAAGATGATAAGGTGTCACTATCTTCAGAAATGGCTACATGACCATTAAATTATAGCCAAGGGCTTCATTTAGTTGCTAAGGGAAATAGAAACAGCATGAATTTGGAGTAAAAAATACATAACTGGTCATACCCATTCTTCACACGTATTCATCTGAAGCTGACAGGACTTCTCAGGTTCCATCAAAGTGTCCTAGTTACATAATTTATTGAGCATATAATGATGTCTGCCCACAGTGAGATAAACAGCTGGGTAGAGCTGGATCACCCACAGGGCAGGCGAGGCAGCAGCTAAGAGAGGTGGCAAGGTCAACTTAGGGCCACTCAAAATCCTTAGCATATCCCTCTTAGTTTGCTTGCAGGCATACATTACCAGACCCAACCATCTATAAACTCAGCAACTGACTTGACAATAAACTCACTACAGTTCTACCCACTTCCTACAAGACTGCCATGATCAAAGCTAAAAGCATGGACTTCTTTGCTAATTGATTTATGTAAGTTCATTTAATGTTCCCTTTTCTAAGTACCATTGAGCATTATATTTTTGATAATAAACTATTAAACAGTTCAGACATCTCAAGATCATCTTAAAACAGTGTTACCCATGTCAGACTTATTTCGGTGGAGGTGCAGGGATGTATAAAGGACAATAAGCTGGAAGAGAGTACAGAAACCACAATTTCTTGTTCTTCAGCCACCTATGGGGTTACAATCTAATCTCCAATGTCATATCAGGTGGACCTTGTTATAACATCTCTCCATCATTACTGGCAGCCTGGATCCCTTGAAGAACTACTCCACGATGCATGGTAAGGTTAGCAGGATTATTCACTTAAATGAGAATTGTAAATTCAGAGTGAAGTTCAAATTTTAGGTGGGCATGACTAGTCTGGAAACATAGCTGAGTTGGAAATTTTGTCATTTTACCTAGTTTGAACTAAAATCTGAAATTAATTTTTAATTCTTCTCACACTATTAAGTAACATGCCAGTTTAAAAGTAAACTGATCAGAATTCAGGATGGAGGTGTCTCTGAGGAAGCCAACCTTGGGGGCTCTTGTATCTTTCACTGCTCAAAGTACTTTAAACAGACTAAAACTCCAGACAACTGCATTTCATTATAGAAAGCGCCAACATTATCCAAAGTGCTTTATAATAAAATTAGGATAGATACAAACAAATTCTAATTTGTATGCTATCTGTAAAACAAATGTATTGCATGCTATTTCTAAAACAAATTCTGATTTCATGCTATCTGTAATACAAAGATTTTCTCATCTTACCCCATGCTGATTTTTGCATCCCACTATATTTTGGTCATTGCTTAAAGGAATACTCCAAGCACCATAATCACAGCAGCCAACTGTAGTTGTTATGGTGACATGAGTGCCCTGTCACCTTCCCACAGTAAGTAGTCAAGCCATATTAGGATGGAAGACCTGGAGGCACTCAGGTAAGTTGTCAAATCGTACTAAAATGGTTTGGTGAGTGATAGTGGCATGGTGCCAGGTTACTACAGGTACCATAAGCTGTTGTGTTCCTTTAAACTTCACTTCTATAGTGTGTGCAAATGTATGCTAGTATATTGTATCTAAAATCCAAAAGTGATTTTCTTTCATGTCATTTCCCATTCTGAAATAAACCATTATTAAATCTCTCCACTCAGCTGCATGTTGCAGATATAGTGATTGTTTATATACCAGACAATTTCCTCCACTAACAGCTGTCTCATTGTCTTGTCCTCAAAAACATTTTTAAGCAATGTATCTTCACCATGAAGTACCTGTGTGTATGTGAATGCCGGGATGTGTGGAAGGTAGGTATGCGAGTTATTTTCTCCTCCTATGTCACATATTATTACAAAGGGAGTCTGAGAAGTCATGCTGATCAGAATTAGCTAAAGCACTTTTACTACCAGCAGGGGATCTGATGCTACCGCCTCTGCTTGCTTCCATCTGAACCAATGGCCACACATGGTATGCAACTGCAGGTTACTTATTTCTCCAGAGGATCTTAGCCCTGTCATTCTCAGCTATCCTTTGTGGTATCTCCCATATGGACTGTGGCAGGTCCAGCCCATATTCTGTGCAGATATTTCAATATATAATTCCAGCATCTTTGTTGGGCCTCTCAGTGTATGCTATTACTGCTAAAATCTTGCACCCAGGTAGGAGAGAGAGAGAATGAGTATGTATGTATGTATGTATATATATATAACCAAATATTTTCATGTTTTTGGTGTGTTGTTTTTTTTAGAACTCCAGATTGTTAGATCTTTATAAAGTAATACATTTTCCACTGCAAATTAAATCACATCATTCTGTATAACTGTAGCACCAATTGTTTGTTCGAGATTTTCAAAGACGGGAATTACCTGTGATGATATGACATATGATACTATGACAGCCACAACAAATAAAACAAAAGAACTATCATAGGAGGGCCAGCAAGAAATCCTGTGGAGCACCTGCCACAGGACTGCTCTAATTTGAATAGGGAGAGAGGGTAAAATTGCTCTTTGACATCTCTGCTATTTCCTGATGTGCCTGTTGGAAAGTAAATTATGTAGTACTGCAAAAGATGTTTCCTTTGTCTCTGCTTTGTGTGTGCAAACACACTGAGGCCTTGTATGGGGCAGAGTCTGAGATATTTCATTGTTATTTACACAAGTCTAATTGTGGCAGACAACATGTGACAGACCAATGCACACACGTTCACTACTAGAAATTGACTGAATGAATGTTAAAACCAAGGCTGGCTTTGGGTCAAACTCATTAATACAACATTTCTTCTTTACTTTTTATTTATTTAGTTTTCTTTCACAAAAATAAATAGTTTATAAATAGAGTATTCACCCCATATGACATTGTGAAAGGGCAAGCACAGCAGGAACTAATTAACTATTATTATTGGCATTTATAGAACACCAACTTATTCCGCTGCGCTTTACAATATTAAAGGGCGGAAATTGACAATAAATAAGACAAATACAAAATGTTACAGGAACAATAGGTTCATGAGGACCTGGCTCAAATAAGCTTACTATCTAGAGGTGACCTACAGCAGGTTATATTTCCTGATATTTTAAATAACTTGTTTATTTCAAATGTTCCACTCTTCCTGCAAAATTTTTAGAGGGACACTCGAAACAACCTTGTTATCCTGCAAATAAAGTATAAACATAATGGTAACATAACATGTCTATGTCATCCAGTAACTGTCTATGCCACCTTGTGAACCAACCCAGTGCTTCTCATAGATAATAATTTGATAGCTATGAGCTGGGAAGGGGAGGGAATATTTAAAAAAAAAAAAACAAAAAAAAAAACTATCAATGTAGGGAAGCAAGGAGGTAGCAAGACCAAGGCTTCTCCTTGCAGGCAGCGCTGAAAAAGAACCTCATTACATCTGTTCCCAACACACTGTCCTTTGAAAATCAAAGGTCTTAAAGAAAGAAGTGTATCAGTTGGCTACCTGTCTCACTGCCACGACAACCGTGTTTTTGGCCAAATGTAAACACTGACACTGCTCTGAAACTGCAATGTTTTCACCTTGTTAAGAGAAAGAGAAAAACAAAGTAGATTCAATGCACCAAAGTCACTATACCAAGTAATAAATTATTATTCAAAGAATGAAGTCTTCCTAGCTGATGGGAAGAGCATCGCACCAGAAATAAATAGCTAGAGAGCCGCATTGGTGATAGTCACATGATGCCTGAAAAAATGCATCATGTGTTCCAAATCTTCTGGCACTGACACATTAGGCTAACAACGGACTCCCAGTGTAATCCAAGAAAAATAATGCACAATTTAAAAAAAGGGTGAAAATCCTAGAAAAAACGAATTGTCCATAAGTACTTAGATAAACTTTCCATAGACAATGAGTAATCTAAAACCGTAACAAACATTGCAAATAAGTGTACTCCCCTGTGGCACTGACAATGAAGAGTCTGAAACTCAGAAATCATGAAGAGACTTGCAAAATGGGATTTAAAAAAAAACATCATCCCATAATTCCAATAATCCATTCTTGATAGCCCATGTTTTCTTTCTCTACTCTGTCTTTCATCTTCTCTTTGTTCCTCCATCATGGGATGTCACCTTATGTACCCTACTCCATTATACTCTCCCTCCACTTAAGCCTTTCCCACCTACAGTGAACTTGCAAAAGGTTAAAGGACCACTATAGGCACCCAGACCACTTCAGCTTAATGAAGTGGTCTGGGTGCCAGGTCCAGCTAGGGTTAACACTGAAAATCACAGTGAGAAGACGCAAGCGTCCATAGGAAAGCATTGTGAATGCTTTCCTATAGACTGGCTGAATGCGCGCGCAGCTCCTGCTGCGCATGCGCATTCAGCCGAAGAGGAGGAGAGCTCCCCACCCGTCGCTGGAGAAAGAGGTAAGTTTAACCCCGTCCTCTCCATCCAGCCTGGCGGGAGAGAGACCCTGAGGGTGGGGGCACCCTCAGGGCACTATAGTGCCAGGAAAACGAGTATGTTTTCCTGGCACTATAGTGGTCCTTTAATGTTCCTAGTTGGCCTCTCCCTGTGTTATCCCACCATACTAAATCCCCCCAGTTATATCTCAAATCAATTCACTCAAATATCTAAGATGAAGTCACTGAAATGGCATCTACCTGCTATATATTGGTTTAAATGAGTACAGTTTGTATTCACCATTCTGGTTTTTGATAAATAACTAGCCAGTCCATTAAAAGAGTTTATTATTGTTGTCATAATTGGATGTTCTCTTAACCTGTCACTTCTACATAATCAGTGTAGTCCGACAGAAATGTCCAACTAATCAACAACTCGTAATACCTTCTCTGAGATTATGTTTCGTGAATTGTTACACCTGTTTTGATTTATTCCACTTATATGATTATGAATGCAATTTATCATATTGTATATTTACATTTTTATGTCACTAAATTCATAAATAAAGATTCAAAAAAAAGAAAAGAATATACTATATATATATCGTAATATTATCGCAACAGGAGACAGTACAAATGTATAAGAAACCACTGGCATTGTCAATAAATTTATGGTTGTCCAGGGTCTGTAACAATGTTACACAGGGTGCAAGGCACCCAGGCTCAACTTATCTTTTTTATTTTTTTGTATAAAACTCTGGTGAGATAAATGCTAGTCAGCTTTTAGATTGTAAGCTTGTTTTACAATCAATAGGTGAAGGCCTTCTTCGCCTATTGGTTCTGCCGACTTTAAGACTACAAGTATTCCACTTCCAAATAGCAGTGGATCTTGTACAAAGTGAAATGTGCGGACCAATGATACACCATGACATCTGACATGAAGCACAAAAATCAGATGCTGAAGAAGAGGAAAACGTAGCCATGGCCAGCACAAAACTAGACTAAAGAAGAAGCACAGACATACTTGAGGGAATGAGGCATTGAATTCCAAACAAGTGACCATATACTCCATGACAAACATGTTGGAGAAAGGAAATGCTATTAGATGCCTGCCTGTCCAACAGGCAGAAAGCATAATGACAGCAATTTACCTTAAAATAGATTGCCATCAAAGGTGATCTCTTACTAATAATGGAATGGCTCAGCATATCAGGGTGTTAAGGTGCAAAGTTTTTGTCTACATTCCAACTTGGAAGCTAGAGGCATAGAATTAATACTGGCTGCAACAGGAGTCAGAACAAGAACTATAATCTCAAATTACTAAGGGAACAGCAGAACAAACAGCAATCCGGGATTATTTTAGGCAATTAAAGGGATACAATCTGGAAATTATTATATATACTGCTAAAACCTGTGTAATATTGGAAATGTTATCTTAGGAAGATGTTACAAAATTATCTAAAGGTGAATTCAGCAGCTTCACAAAAATTTGTAGGAGTAGCAACATCTATACTGAGTGTGTTTGGCAGACTGGACTGTAGGTGTAGCATGTTTTGAAAGAATTACATATAAGATTTTTTTCTTTTCTCAGTTATTCTGACTATGACAAACTCACATACTTGTAATAGATTTAATTCTCCCTCCCCTTGCTGTTGACTTATTTTGGCAGTGGGGAGCACACTCTAAAGTGGGCAGTGAGCTGTTTCTACCACAGCAGAGACAGCTTCAGGGGTCCAAATCTCTCAGTCACGTCTCATTTCAGCGTCATCAAAGAAATCCAGCACCAAGGATTTGTCAAGCCCTCATATACACTGATTCCTATATAACTTAGATTTAAAGGAACACTATAGCATTAGGAATAAAAACACATAATGCTATAGTTTTCTTCTTACTGTTTAGATTCAGGCCCTCTCCCAATTAAACATTTTTAAAAATAAAAAGGATTTTAATTCTATTAATTTGCCAGTGCCATGACTCACTCGATGCAGCTGCTCACTTCTCCTGCAATGTAAACATTACCATATCTACTAAACGACAGTGTTTTACATTGCACGGCACCAACACCAGGGGCACTGCACCCAGACTACTTCATTGAGATTAAGTGGTGTAAGTGTGTATAGTGTCCATTTAAAGATAGAAAACACTTTTTTTTTTCTTAATTATACACACATTTGAAAACACAAAGTATATAAAATCTATGTTCAATTTAAAATGTTTTGAGAGGTGTCATGTAATCACCATTATCTGGAAACTCAAGATGTGATCCCTTATTTGAATGAGTGAGTTCTCAAAATTTGTTCCATCTCTGACTGGATATCCACCTGCTTTCTGAAACTCAATCTCTCTAAAACTGAGCTCCTTGTCTTCCCTCCTCCTAATACTGGTCCTCCTCTTTCGCTCTCCTTTCAAGTTGGTGGTACACACATTAGCCCATCCTTGCAAACGCGCTGTCTTGGCTTTATACTTGACTCTGGCCTCACCTTTGAGCCTCACATCCAGTCTGTCACCAAATCCTGTCAATACAACCTTAAAAACATAGCCCGCATCCGCCCCTTTCTAAGCAAGATACTACTAAGGAGTTTGTCCATACTCTAGTAATCTCTTGCATGGATTATTATAACCCTCTCCTAATTGGTCTTCCCAGAAACCGCATTACCCCGCTACAGTCTGTAATGAGTGCTGCTGCCAAACTGATTTTCCTCTCCAGTCGCTCTTCTCACACCTCACCCCTCTTTCAGTCCTTACATTGGTTTCCTGTATCCTATAGAAGTCAATTCATACATTAAATCAAAGCTAAAGAATAGAAAAAAACAGGTAAGTAGAGGAAAGACATACGTCATTGGGCTAATTGAGGGATAAAAGTAAATACCTCTTTAAGGGGGATCTCCCCAAGACCCAATCCCAAGCAGAGACCACTAATTCCTGTGTACCTCGGCACTGTGGTCATAGTACTAATCCATACCTATAAAGAATTGAACGATTCTAGCCCCTCCTATATCTCTTCACTGATCCATAAGTTTGCCCCTTCACGGTCTCTCCGCTCTGTCCATGACCATCTCCTGTCTGCTGCTCGCACCCATAAGGCCAGCTCACGCTTGTAGGAATTCTTGCGGGCGGCTCCCTTCCTTTGAAATAGCCTGCCTACCACCATCTGACACTCCCCTAGTCTTCAATTGTTAAAAAAGTGCCTTAAATCACATCTCTTCAGGAAAGCTTATGGCCTCCCAGACTAACCTCTACCTCACATACCTGTCTCTTGCTCTCTCTCCTAAAGGGCAGCACTTTACTTTCTCCTCCTGCCTCACTCCCACCTTCTTTGATTGCTATCTCCTGTCCTATTGTGTTTTAAACCCCACCACCTCGTTTTAGCAGGCTCTTCTTCATCCTATTGTTCCTGTAAGTTTTTGTAATTGTCTCATTTATAGTTATATCTCCCCCTCCTATAATATTGTAAAGCGCTACGGAATTTGTTGGCCCTATATAAATGCCAATAATAATAATAATAATAAAAATGGTAAAGATGTAATGGCCAAAGTTCCAAGACTGGGGATCAAATAATCCCCAAAGTCCTGCCATTTAGCAATCAGAAAGACCCAGAGCTGTTTCAGAACATACACATTGCCAAAATACTCTCACCATAACCATGCCAAAACTGCATTAAATGTTGTAAATTAAATGGAAGAGGGTTACATGTTTGGGATGCCTGCCTTAATAAATATGGTCTACCAACACTGACATGTCCTTTCTTCTTTCACTGCATAAAAATAAAGGTTTAATGCTGTACCACCTATCAGGACAGTGAAATATTGATGAACTTTCTGTGTCTAAAGCAACATGGCTGATACAATGGGTTAAACAGCCCAGGTCCACATTATGTAAAGAGGGGGGCATGGAAGGGGGATCTGGCCTGTGCTTCTCAGCATGGCCTGTGTACACTCAGGCACGACCTCTGACCTTTTGTCAATGTGTGCAGCCATGTGAAATAATAGAGATGGGCCCCATTCAGAAGACGAGGGGGGGGGGGGGATGGTTGCCTGGCGCTGGGGGTGGGGCTGGAAATTTAATACATAATGGAGTAATTTCTTGCTAAGTTTCACAGTATTCGTACATTCATAACCACAGGTGAAGGCAGCTCTCCATGTGACCATCATTTCCCACATAATGCACACGCTATTTTACTCAGAGAATCCTGTGCAATGTCTGGCTTTCAGAGGGTCTGCTTCACAGAGTGGGGTATAACACTGTACAGACACAATTCTCACACTCCTTTACCAAGTTTGGTGTCCTCGCAATGTACAGTTAATATAAGCCATATAAGGCAATAAACAGAATAAAATAAAACCAAGTGTCAGGCAGAACTTTTTCCAGGCTCAGTCATCACAGACTCCCTCAATGCATCCACACAATACATCAAAAGATGTATGTGCAAAATTACCCATAATCCCTTTCCAATGCTTTTTAACAAAACCTGAATTCAGATAATAGGGATCAGAGTGTCTGACTTGTCAAAGATAGATTAAATATAATCAAAACAGAATAGGCGGATATATATATTTGAGACCCTGTCAATGTGATCAGTGGGGTCCACATAATGTAAATCATATTCCACTAGCATTTTTGTAGTTAAAGCCATTTGCTCTGTATGTGATAAAATGGCTAGCTTTCACCTATATCATGGCTATACAATATTTAAAAGTATCCAACAATATTTAAGAATGTATTTAGTTTCTTTTTAAGATAGCACCTGCTTTCTGTCATGTCATTATCTAAGATTTACTGTAAATTGCTGGAGAATTTGTTCGTAACTACATCTTTAAAAATAATGTTTCTGTCAGCAGAGTGAGTGAGTGAATGTATTTATTATAGGAAATAAATGTATAAACTGTTGAGGTTATAACTTACTTTGAGTTTGCTTTAACATCCTAGAGTGAAATAAGTATCTTTATTGGAAGGTCTGAACATGAAAGGAAATGTTGACCCTAAATATACATTTTCATGGGCATATTAATCAAAATATAATTTGGATTCATGTTCAATATTACAGGCTGCCATTTTGGGTACTAAGAAAGGGGCTAAACAATCCCTTGATCTGTCCTTTTTTATGATGCACCATCCTTGGCTTCCATTCTACATGTAGTGATACGGTTCAGTCTCAGAACCACTGGATTTACTATGAAGAGCTGTGCTCAATCCAATGGAGTGATGAGCATCTCAATTTAGATCACGTGGCCTGCATTGATATGTTCATGTGTGCTCACAGTGAATATGCATATGTGCACCTTTACTAGCACTTGTTTCCCTGTACCTGATGATATTAGGGAAAGTAACATGTTGAGTACACAACTAGTGTTTCTATATAAAATACTGATCTGAACCCAGAATTCTATCAATGAAGCAAGACATGATTTCATTGACAGAATCCAGTAAACATGTAATCCAAGTTTAAAATTAGGTCTTCCCAGAAACTGGTCAAGTCTAACCATCCCCACAATATGGGAGACAGTGTCTTAGTGTAACTTAAAGAAGTGCAAAACACAGACTTTACTGTACATAACACAAAGAGGGAATACAATAAGATCTGAAAATGGCACCCATAATCGAGCGTAATGGGTTAACATACAACTTTAGCTTAATGAAGATGTTTTGGGGTATAGATCATACCCCTGCAGTCTCACTGTTCAATTCTCTACCAATTAAGAGTTAAATTGCTTTCTCACTGTTTACGCAGCCATAGCCACAACTCCCATGGCTGAGGCTATCACACCCTGCCTACAAACCTTCTGAAAGAGTAAGTTTTTAGCTACCCTTATTGCACAAAGTGTTTAATTTAGAAGATCTGATATTCTGATCTGTTGTTCGCCTGCTAGAGCCTCCTGTACATGATTAAAATTCAATTAACAGAGCAGGGGATAAAAACTTCTAAAAGTTATTCTACTCCTAAATGGCAGAGAATGGAGCGGAAGACTGCAGCAGCATGATCAATACATCAGAACTTCTTTAACCCCTTAAGGACCAAGCTTCTGGAATAAAATGGAATCATGACATGTCAGACATGGCATGTGTCCTTAAGGGGTTAAGCTAAGAAGTTGTTTTGGTGCTTATAATATCCATTTAAAGGGTTACTTAAAGAAACTGTGTTTGGTCATTGTAACCCAGTCTAACACTTTTTATCCGCTATTGAAGCTGACAAAGATGGTGTTATACCTCCGACAGCAATAGGGTAAAGCTCTCCATGTGCAGTGTTTCATCGTGAAATGCGGCACATACGGACTCCAGGTGCTATGACCACTTGAAATCCCTTTGACTGGATTAGTATGCTATGATTGAAACGGTTAGTTTTATGGTTTCATTTTTAGATAGTGTGTACTCAAGTCTTTATAACAAGAATGGCAGTCACTTTTTCCCTCTCTTATTTATCCATTAAGGTTTTACAACATTTCATATAATAATAAAAAATATCTGGAAATAAAAGGGTGGCTTCCTTGGTAGACTCTCTAAATTATCTAATTAGGGTTCTTATTACGTGAACTACTAATTCTTCAGTAGAATTTTTTTAGTCACAAAGGGTCTTGTGCAAAAAAAAAAAAAAAGGAGCGGGGACTTTGTTTTACTGTAATAAAAGGTTTAATGCCACGCCATGCAATGTATGACCCTAAACGTGCCAGTCGGTTTATTATTGGTGAGAGTTTAATTTCTAGGTGATATTCCAGGAGAGATGCTGAGAAGAAAGAATCACACTTGATCAGTCTCTCCATGTAGTCCTGGTGTATCAGTAAGAGGAAAGAGTCTGGTTTAAAGATTGCAGCTGCAAATATGGCATCTCCCACCTATCTTCTTGGGCAGGCCAGGACTTGTAAATCATGATCTCCTAAAATTAAAGAAATGCTAAACCTATTTTTATTTTATTTTTTAAATATAAATGATATATAACACTGAAGCCTGTTTTAACTATCCTAGTACAACAGCAATACAGTGCACGGTAGTGGTTAAGGAGCGAGGACCAAGCGTTCTAGGTCTGAGCTAAGCCCGGAGCGGCAGCATGCGGTTATGGTGCTTCAAAAGTCCATTTCATGAAATGCCATATGAAGAATTTGAAGACATTCATACACATATTACAGTGTATTTGAATCAATTAATCCACGACATCCATGTATTCAATCGGAAAAATAAAAATTGGATTTCAGTGCATCCCTTTTATAAACATTTGTAAAGTGGATTTGATGATAACCTCAGCAAAAACATGTTTCGTAAAAGAGGACTGACAGCAGTAAATTGTATCTCTAGGTATGGGCCTCACAAAAAAAAATTGCCCATATGGCACTGTAACCCCTTCATGTAGCATTACAGCATATACTGGTACATTATAAATAATAGCAAGAGCGATAGACAGAAAAAGAGTGTGTGTGCCTCTAAACAGGTAGATAAAAAGACGTAGAGGAGTGTGTAGGTATAACTAATTAGCTGCCTCTTTGTAGGCAGAATAAATCAGCTTACATGAGTTTTGAGTGCAGAACAGTAAAAGGATATGAAATAAAAATTAACATGACGAGGTAATGTCCTTGACCTTGCATAGCCCTCTGACATTTTACCTTCATGCTTCTCGTTAATTGCACATCTGCTACAGACTGTATAATCCTTGTGGGAGTTGGGAAACGTGTGCCAAGAAACAGAGGAGGCAGGACTAGACTTTCAGCTGCACTAAACATGGCCCTTCCTTATATTCTTTCACAAAATGAAACACCTGTAAACACTACATAACATTGCGTGATAAAAGTGCATTCCTGCAAAGCTGCATCGCTAAAAAAAACACCGCAGGTAACTGCTACCCACCATCGTTTAGAAAGAAAGGATTCTACAATTTTAATGATGTCAATACAAGTACTAAGTGAAGCCCCAATGTAAGCTAGTTGTTTTGTCTCTATTTAGGATGGACAGTCTCTGTTTGAGCCCACAATGAGAATTCATAGTGAATTTAAAATTTAAGGCCAGAATAACCAAACTGAAACCATATCTGACTAAGATAATTTTTCCTGTTAGACTATTCTGGCCTTAAATGTGAAATTCACTTTGAATTCTCACTTTAGTAAATACTCCTGTTAATGTCCCTCTTTTATAAGAGCTCCACACTGTTGGTGTGTCTGAGTGTATAACAGAGCTCCACAGCAATAACACTCACAACGATGTGTCTTTAAATTACAAGTGTGTTTAGAAATCAGCCTGTGTAAATAGGATACAATGTTCTTCTTCTAAATTACATTTTAGTTGCATAACTTATTAGTCAATCACTTAAATGTGCCCCTTCCCCTCCCCTGGCCACACCCCCACTCATGACCGTCAAATTCCATTTAAAGTCTTTTATTGATTTTGTCATTCAAATGTCATAAACATAAATATCAAACATAAAGCATGAAACTGGTGGGGGGGAGGGGGCGGTTACAGAATAGAAGCGGGGGTTGTTATGTATGAGCATTTGGTACAGGTGTGTGACCCCATTTGTTATCCAAGGCTTTGCATTGAAGGTTGGGATACAATACGTGATAGTGTTGAGCGGGGTGGCCGGTGATAGTAGAGTGTGGGATGTTAGTTTGTGTCGGATCTTGTCCCAAGTGTTTATTGCTGTTTTTATCTGTGTTGGCATCTGTGGCACTTCTGGTCTAAACCGATTTGGAAGCCACAGTAGGGTGGGTACGTCAAAGGGCTTAATCGCTAGTTTTTCTAATTGCACCCACTGCGGTATAGTTGTGTTTGTGAAATGGGGAAGAAGTGCTGCCAGCATTGCTGCTTGGTAGTATGTCTTAATGTCCGGTAAGGCTAGGCCACCCTGTCTCGCTGGTGCTCGTAGCAGTGTTCCCTTTACCCGGGCCTTTTGACTCCCCCACACAAATATGTTAATGTCCTTTTGTGTTTCTTGGAGGTAGGATGCGGGTACCTGGATCGGTAGGTTGCAAAATAAGTATTGGAGCCTAGGGAGTATGGACATTTTGATGGTTGCTACTCTCTCTGTCCAGGTCAGAAACATTGTGCCCCATTTCTTCATCAATTGACGGCAGTCTCCTCCCACCTTAACATAGTTGGCCGAGAAGGTCTCTGTAGGGTTTTTCGTGAAGGTCAGTCCTAGATACTTTATTGTATCTGTTCTCCACTCAAAAGGGTGGTTCTCTTTGAGGGCAGTCAGGGTTTGTTGGTTAAGCCGCACTCCCAACGCCTGTGTCTTGCTGGCATTGAGAGAGTAGTAAGATATCTTCCCATATTCCCTGATGAGATCTAAAATGAGTGGGGTCGACTGTTCAGGTTCAGTGACACAGAGGAGGATGTCGTCTGCAAATGCACTAATTTTAATTTCCCTGCTGTTTAGCTCTATTCCTTTGATACCCTCCTGATTCCTAATTTGGACTAGTAGTGGTTCTAGGGCCAGGACGTATAATAGCGGCGATAAAGGGCATCCCTGCCTCGTACCATTTGTCAGGGGGAACAGGTCTGAGAGGAAGCCGGCTTGTAGCACTCGGGCCGTGGGGAACATTTACCAGGCAAATATCTGTTTGATAAATTTGGTGGGGATGTCGTATTTTAGAAGTGTGTGTTCGAGAAATGACCAATTCAATCGGTCAAACGCCTTTTCGGCGTCGAGGGCTAGTAAAAGCCCACCCTGTCCCGATCCCCTCCGTTTTTCCAGCACCAAGGAAAGTTTTCTAGTATTGTCCCTACCCTGCCTGCTCTTGATGAAGCCTGTTTGGTCGTCTCCTATGATAGTTGGGAGGATGTGTGCCAGTCAGTTGGCCAATATCTTAGCGTCTGTATTAAGGAGGGAGATAGGTCTAAAATTTTTGCAGCTGTCTGTAGGCTTATCTGGTTTCAGGAGCGTTACTATTGTGGCCACCAGCATTTCAGGGGGGAGGGATCCTGTTTCTGTCGCTGTGTGGTATACCTTGAGCAGGTGTGGGGTTAGTATATCTATGAATGTCTTGTAATAGCTGTTTGAGAAGCAATCTGCACCCGGGGATTTGCCCGAGGGCAGACTCTTAATTACCGTCCGGATCTCCTGTATGGAGATCGGTTCGAGTAAGGCGCTCACTGAATTTTGGTCTAATTTGGGGAGTTCAATACCCTGTAAATAACTGCGAATAGATTGTGTTTCTGGTGCTGTTGCGCCACCACTTGAGTCTAGATTATATAGCTGTTTGTAAAAGTGTGCAAATTCCTGCACTATGTCCATGGGGTTCATGAGTTTGTCTCCTGTGTGCCCTATGAGGTGTGGGATTCTATTGGCAGCCTGCTTAGCTCTGAGTCTATTGGCCAAGTATTTAGATGCCTTGCCACTGTGGTGGTATGTGGTGGCTCGTAGTCTATGTAGAAAGTATTGGGTCTTTTGGGCGTTGAGCTCAGTAAGGTCCTGATACAGACCTCTTAATTTGTCTGCTAGGGCTGCCGTGGGTGCATTCTTGTTTTGGGCTGTGTTTATCGCTATTTGTTTGTGGCATTCTAGGAGGGTGGTTTGGTGTCGTCTCTTTATGTACGCTGATTGCCTGATGAACTGGCCCCTCATCACCGCTTTATGTGCGGACCACACTGTATAGTCTGTGACCTCGCCTGTTGTATTAGCAAGGAAATATTCACTGAGCTCTATCTTCATGCGTACTACGAACGGTTTATCTAGTAGGAGGGACTTGTATAGTCTCCATGTGCCCCTGCCTCGGGATTGATATGTATCTTCCAAGTCAAGATAGATTGGACTGTGATCTGGCCACATTATCTCTCCTATCCTACAGTCTGTCAATTATGGCAGGGTCTTGTTATCTATGAAGAATGTGTCTATACGTGTGTATGTGTTGTGGACCCTTGAGTAGAAAGTGTAATCCCGGTCTGTAGGGTGTAGTGTTCGCCAGCTATCATATAAGTTGTACAAGGTCAAGGTGTTGGTGAGAGTTTTGCAGAGGGCTTGGGTCCCTTTTTTGCGCTTTCCCTGTGGCAAAGCAGTAGTGTCTAAGGTCAGGGACTGGATGAAGTTAAAGTCTCCTCCCAGTATGAGCCCTCCTTGTTTGTATGTATCTAGTTTGGACAGAAGTGCTTTGAGAAAAGAGGCTTGATTGTCATTCGGGAAGTACGCTGCGCCTATGGTGTATTGTGTATTATTGAAGAGCCCTACCACTATGATGTATCTCCCTTTGGGATCTATGTAACTGCTTTGCAGTGTGAAGGCGATGTCTTTATGCACTAAGATGGCAACCCCTTTTGTCTTTGTCTCCGATAGGGCATGATATTGTATGGGGTATAGTTTTGTGAAAGGAGATGGGGCTATGGGGTGTCTAAAGTGCATTTCTTGGAGGCATGCGATATCTACCGAGTTTTTCTTGAGGTCTTGTAAAAGCAACCTGCGTTTTCCCGGGGAGTTTAATCCTTTAACATTATAAGACACTATTCTCATATTGGTGTGGTTGTGTTTGGGGACACTAGTGATGGTACCTGTGTCTGTAGAATTACGCTCTCTTCCTTACACACAATATTTTGGTGGATGCCTTTATGTGACAGTTCGGTGTGGATGTCTGTTGCAAGAAGTGATATGGAGGCAAGAGGGGTACGGGGTAAGGTCAACTTTTAACTGTTGTCCTTGCGTCGTTTCCATATGTATGAGGGAGGGGGGAACAGAGGGCATAGCCCTGAGAGGCTCCTCTGGGTCGAGCCTTTTTGCGGCGCCCAAGGGTCGCACGCAGTCTAGGGGGGTGGTGGTGTTGGGACTTCCGTTGAGGAGTGTGTCCCTGTGACAAGCACATGCTGGGGCACCATGGGTGCTGGTATAGTTAGTCTGCGTTGCATGGCTTTTTTTTTTCCCCTTCCTTCTTTCTCTCTCTCTTTCCTTTAACCTCTATGCCTGTGGGCCTCCAGTGTCCCGACTCCCCAACCTTTGGTGTTTGGACAGTGTCGTGGTCTAACCGAGAATATATCTCGTTGTGTGCCTGTCTAGTTGGCATGGGAGGAGGTCGGGGGCCCCGGCATTTACCCACGTGCTTCCCAAGTGTAACATTAAGATAAGAAAATATGGATTAACATAGTAATAAATACAACAAGATAACTGACAATTTGGTTATGTGTCTTACGTATACCGCACGGTTATGTAGTCTCTTTAGCGGGATGCCCAATCCTGGGCCAGACGGGGAACTTTCGTTAGGCCTGTTTTTGGTAGCTCTGCCAGCGGGATTCCCCAGTCTCTGAGCAGCTTTATGCCTTGCGACGCTGATGTGCTGGAGTGGAGGGAGTCTTCGTGGTAAATTAGCAGCTTGGCCGGATATCCCCACCTGTAGTTTACTCCTTGGTTTCGCAGTGATAGCGTGATTTGTGCCACGGATTTGCGGTATTGTAAGGTCTCTGCCGAGAGGTCGGAGAAGATTTTGATGTTGGAGAATTTCTCTGGCATCCCTCTATTTCTGCTTCCCTTGATAATTCTTTCTTTGGCATGGAAGAAGTGTACTCTTGCTATGACGTCTCTCGCTGCCGTGTTGGGTAGATGGCTAGGTCTCCTGAGACGATGCGCTCTGTCCAGCAGCAGTTGGTCCGGGTGCAGTTCGGGGGTCATCTGTTGGAACATGTCTTGCAAATACGTTTCTAGGTCAGCATTTGTTACTGATTCTGGTATCCCCCTAAATCGGAGGTTGTTCCTCCTAGACCTATCTTCCAGGTCTGCTAGCTTGAGTTTTTGAGCTGTAATGACGTCTTCCAGTTCTTGCATTTTATCAGCCACACTGTTATGAGCCGTGGAAAAATCATCCATCTTAGATTCTAGATGCACAGTGTGGGTCCCTATGTCCTGCAAGTCTTTCCTAAGTTCGGTTGTCAGTGTCAGCATTTGAGCCTTAAGGCTCCTCGATACTGTATTTGTGAGCTCTGCCATCATACCTCTCATAGTTGCCACTGTGAGTGGCTGGTCTTCAGTATTTGTTTCTGGGGAGGCTGGGGATGTAGGAGAGCCCTCCCGCGATTGTGGCGGGCCGCCATCTTGTTCGCCATCTTCCCGCGCTTTTTGCAGTGTGGCTTTTACCTGGAAAAAGGACGCTTTGTCCGCCTTCGTGGGCTTAGTTTTTAATCTCTGGGACATGGTGGATGTTTGTCTGCTGTTGCTGGCGCTCGGTAGCCCGGTTGTTTTAGTGCCCCTTGTGTCTTGAGCGGCGGGAGCTACTCCGGCATGTGACCGTGCAGCTCAAGCGCTAAGCAACGCCCCTCCATGACCGTCAAATTAAAGTGTCCCTCTTTGTCCATTTGAAATGTTAGGAGCCGGTATAAAACACCATAACCACTTCAGTCTGCCTTCAAGGGTGAATGTTTTAAACTGTGTTTTTCCCTATAATTACAACAAGAGAGGTGAAGGAGTGGAGTGCAGAGGGACACTATATAGTGTTAGGAATACAGATTTATAGTCCTAACACTATAGTGATCCATTAACCATTTGACAAGAACAGCAATTTGTCAGGAGACAAGCCACTTAGCATCAGCTGGTGAATTCGGTAGCTCACCTATTGATACTACAGAATACCAGTGGTGGTTTGGGGTGGGGATGCAGAGAAGCCAGAGGGCGATAGCAATTCCTCAACAGCCAGTTACCTGAAAACCATGGCAAAGATGGTGCTTGCATTTAGTATATCGCTATTTATAATAGTGACTGCACACTTGCACATGAAGGAACAGTATTTCTGCAGGCTGAGCCCACTGAAGGAGAGAGGGGCTATGATATCAGGCCACCTCCTGACAGTCTGTTCAGAGTTCCGAACATGTGCAATGTGTATTAGTGTATTACTGACCTCACAATAATATGCAGTGTATGTGTGTGTATAACAGCAGTAAACCTCACAGCAATTAATGTGCATAGTGTATGAATAAGCTGAGCTATACAGCCATAAAACACACTAATATGACTCTATAAATGTTCTAATAGGGTTTATCAATTATAAAACCAATTCCTAAATACAGTGTTGGACATGTTTTCTCAAATCAGCAATTTTTGTCCAAGTTCTGCAATTTTATTTATAATTTACTAGAACTCACTGTCGGGGTAACATGCTTCCCAACAGCCTCTATTTTTGGCAGGACAGTGATGATTTCAGGGTCCTGTCCACCATCCCAGTTTAGTTCCTGGTGTCCAAGCACATCATTAGCACACGCTCGCACTGAGAAGTGAGCACTAGGACAATATAAAGAGCACTTTAGCAGCGCTCTCTGCTTAGTCCTTTGGTAAGAGGTAAGCGTATGGCCAGAGAGGCCCTTTCTTGGGTGGACCTGCCCATTATGGGTGTCCCCCGTAATGTAAGCCACATCACTGGCAATGCCCCTCAGGATCCCCTTCCCCCCATCCCAATTGCATACCTCCCAAAGGTATGAATTAATCAACAACCTGTGAAAGGAATTTCAATTTTAAAGCAAACATTTGTTGGAAACAGAGCACAGTTGGAGAAATGTACTTACCAATTAACTATTTTTAACTAAAATTTGAAATATACCGACCAATTTCTGACAATTCACCTGTTAGTAAATAACCATGATGGTGTCCACAGAAATACAATATACAATATTATTTAGTGTACAAGTGAATCACAATGCTACAAACAACTTTTATATCTAAACACCATAACTCCCAACATTTCAAATGGACAAAGAGGGACACTTTAATTTTAGCAGTGTGAGTGAGGGTGTTGCCAGGGGCGGGCTGTTGTGAGAAATTTTAGGTGACTTGCTTTCAATTTATGCAACTAAAATGTAATTTAGAACAAGAACAATGTATGTTATTTACGGACTGTTTTCTAACACATTTTTTGTAGGTTAAAGACACATTACTGTGAGTATTATTGCTGTGAAGTTCTATTACACTCAGACACACCAACAATAGGGAGCTCCTAGAAAAAGGAATAACAGAGGGTTTTGAGCCCAAAATAGTGACTATCCCATCTAAATAGGGGGAAGAAATGGTACACCCCACCATCACAAAACAATATCAGGTAATCTATCCACCCCTAATGAATGCCAGCAGTAGGTTTTGCCAAGCAAGTTCATAGTCACAAAAGCCATCTCAGACAAAATGATACATTTTATGCAGCTGGAATGTTAACGTGGAGAGTCCCCTGTATATAAAAAAGTGCCCCTCACTGAAAAAAAGCAATAACTGACTTAGGTGACAGAGACATGCGTCCATGCATCACACTGAATGTAAAGCACTGAGGCTCCCAGGCAGGGGAAAGTATCAGTGTAATGTAATTTTGCTTCTATATGTAATTCAAATATTAAAAAATTAACTCCAGATCTGTACAACAATCCTATACAGGTGCTGTAAAACATATCTAGGAGCAGGACACAATGCTATGTACATGAAATTTCCATGACCTTAAAGGAATTCAGTTGTTTTTTTGGGTTCTAATGTTATTTAAAGAGTTATTTAAGGTGATAACGATAATTATTACAGTTTTTTTTTCAGTAGAAAAAAAAAGATTCATCTCACGTCTCAAGGAGTCAACCCCTGGGTTAAGCTGGGTAAAATTACAACACAGGACACACAGTTAACCTACTAGTCAGCCAGCCATATGTTAAATCTCATTTGTTTCTTGACATTGAAGGCTGAAGTGGTACCCTTACTAGTAAAAATACACAGACATATTCACTAATCTCCAAATGGCACTGAATCAAAATCCAAATGGCAAAACTGATGCAAAAAAAAGCTGATTTAGAAAAATTCTTCAATACAGCTACAGTGTTAGCCTGACTATTTCAGCATCAATTTTTACATTTGGAATTCAGTAAGATTCAGAGTTAAGTGGATAACTCTCTTGGACTGTGGCAGGGTTATTCGTTTAAAGCGGATCTATCACTTTTGGGGGTCGTTGCATGTTTTCTATTGACCCCTGAAGGTAACATTTCTGGTGATGGTCTGGTGGCCACAGGGTGCAGGGGAATTAGTTGTACTTACCTGCCATCTTTGCTGTCCGCATCCTGTTCAGCTCCGGGCTTCATCTATCAGGAGAAAACATCGCTGAGGTTTATAATGGATCCCGCAAGAACTTCCACAGATTGATGTCTGAATTTCATAGCCACCAAATGTGACAACTGCAAGAATTGGGAAAAAAGCTGATGGTAGAGCTCTGTCAGGGTACCTGTTGGTGCTGACTCCAGGGAAGACATCCTCTCTGTTTAGGGGCTCCTTGCCCCTAGCATTTCGGCAAATTCCGGCCGTTTTCGCGCCGGCCGCGCTAGCTCCTCCCCCTTTTATGACGCGACGGCTAGCGTCGACGTCATGACGTCAGCATTACGTGAAGTGCCGGGAACCGCTATTCCGGACCTTTTGGGGGCGTGGTCTCAATTAAGGTGACAGGGTATTTAAAGGAAACCTTTACTACTGCTCATTGCCCTGTCGTGGTTCTAGCTTGCTAGTCACTCAGCGCGTTCTCTCTCTTAGTGTTTCCGGTTTTGACCTTGCTTGTCTTTTGTCCTGTTGTCCTCTCCTCTCCTTTGACTCGGCTTGTATCTTGCTTACCTGTCCTCCGGCTCCCTCGACCTCGGCTTACCTTTTGACTATTCTTGTTTTGTCCATACGTTAGTCCGGCCATTCTAAGGTCCGGTATACGTACCTCCTTCTGTCCGCACTCTGCGTATTGGATCCCTGTCAGTATCCTGACAAGCTCCACCTTTTGTCAACCCGAGATTTACCATAGGACAAACTAGGGCTTTCTTTATCGTATGTTATCTTTGGACCGGCGCAGTGAAATTCTAACGCAGTCAACATCAATATTTCATAAAGATTGCATCTTTATTGTATCTGGCCCACTACAGCATTGCCCTTAGACAAGCGCCACTCTACAAGACCTCTGTGTTAGAGCACACAATTCCTGAGCTTCATCTTACCTAAAATGGTAGAATGCATAACATGACAGTTCCTGAAGGTCACACCAAGCATATGAAACCTTTTTGCTGAATCTTGTACCTCTTTGTTTGTGTGTCACATTCTGGGGACACCTGCAGACGAAACGAGAGGTTAAGGCAGGAGCACAGCGATGTCTGATGTAAACACACTCCTCTCGTGGTGAGTTTTTGGGAACCTCCGTGGCGAGCATGACTATGCCCTATCAGGGACTGGGCAGTGAAGGGGTTATCTTCCAAGTTCGAGGCAGCGAACGCCTAGGAATTCCTATCCCGACACAGCCATCACACTCTGAGGAACCGTAAACCAGGATAAGCTAGCACCACTGGGAGATGCTTCTTGCCTTGCCTCTCTTCCTGGGGTTGGAGGTTTGCAGTCCTTGTATACCTGCTGGTTCGCAACAGTGCAGATTTCAGCTGAGGATATATCTCGGCTTTAATTCCTTGCTCGAATATCAAGCTTCCAAGATGGGCATTGGCTGATTGTTATGGACTGCTCAGGCAACTATTCCAGTTCAAATATATAGTTATGTTGTATAGTCTGACCGCACAGTCTATAGGTTGTTTCTTGTTTTGTGTCTGCCTTTATGTTTCTCTTTGTTTTATCGTTTGTACTGCCTACACATGGCCCTTACCCTCACTTCCATTTGAAATGGATCATATGAGCCTCTTTAGAAGCCTTATTAGTGATATTTTATCAGCAGATGGCCCTCTCATAATGTGAGCCTTTCAACTGCGTCTCATCTAGAATATATGTTGTGAATGTTCTTGCTATTGAGGTGTTACACACAACGATACTCCTGTTATTTATTTTACATTACAAAAACGAGCTGTCTTTAACTTTACCAGTTTTCTTTATGACTTATTTTGTGAATAGTCATTAATAAAAGACAAGTTTATGCTGGTACTGCTATATGCTATCATCTCAATGACAATTAAATGACAAAAAAAATATAAAAAATTATATATTATGTAAAATATATACACACCTCACATACTCAAACAATATACATGATAGAAGATATATATATCTACACACACTGCTCGATAAAGATTATTGCTTTTTTTAATGCCTTCCGTAAATAAGACATTAAATAAGAGTGTGTAAAATACATTGCAAACCATTATTAATTAAAAGGAAGTACTCTTCTTCGAATTGACCTTATTTGTTGCTATTCTCCATAGAACAGGAAGCGACTGAGACTCCTCAGCCAATCCTGGTCTTCCCATTGTTTTCCTTGAGATGTATGCACATATGGATATAGTATAAAACAGCAGTCACATTGTAGTCTCTATTACTTTGCCAAAAAGTTTCACTCAAGTTGTTGTTATGAACAAAGATTTTTGTTATTAAATACAAAATCAGCCGACATTTTTTGATTACACACAAACACCATGGCTGCACATGTAAAGCCACAATGGGGTTTATTCACTAAACAAGCAATTGTAGTAAGTGGGTAACTGAAACGTAAAATTTAAGCTAAATGAGACTCGGTGACTACAGCCAAGCTAGGAATAAAGTTGAGTTGTGGAATGTTTCCAAGTCAATCAGCACTATTTCCAAAATTCTACAGCTCTGTTTCCCATTCACTGCAATTCAGCGCTCAGTGATTAACCCTTTAAGGACACGACATGTGTGACATGTCATGATTCCCTTTTATTCCAGAAGTTTGGTCTTTAAGGGGTTAAACACACAGAAAGTGTGATTGTGAGGGATCTGAACTGGATGGAGGGACACCATTTACTGTGCAACTGTGGAGACTTCTTGAAACTTGGCCCCAACACATTAATTATTCAGACTTTATCTTTGTAACAGTAATCCCATGGCTCTTGGCAATGTATAGCAAATTAATAATAAACATGTACGTAAAAAAAAAATAGATGCAATTTTTCTATAAAATATTTCGAGTTTAAATAAATATATATCGTACTCCAGAAAGGGTAAAATGTATTGGGGTATAAAAAAAATTAAAGTGTGATACGTTCTCTGTGAAAACAGTGGAATGTTGTTCCTATTTCTAATATTTAGCTAGAACATTTATTCCCAGCACCTGTAAGACTCTGTACTGGGATGGTCTCAGCTTTTGACTATTTGCTGTAGAGAAATAATTTCTGATCAAACTGTGTTCTATGTATCCACTGTAATGTGACTAAGACATAGCAAGTAACATGTAAGGTGCTTGGAGTGATTGGATTATTAGTTGTGGCTAATGGGATGTATGTTAGCATCAGTCCCCTCCCGGGGTACTTACCGCTCCCCCCGCACTGCCCGCGGTAATCCTCACAGCAGTCTGCGCTCCGGTGACAGTAAGTATCACAGTAACACGTGGTACCGGCTGGACTCACCCCGGTACATGCGTTGTTCCGACCCGTGCAGCACCTGGGCGGCCCCCGCCTGGCGCACACTGACTGGCACCCCGGCACCTGCACAGCCCACACGGCGAACAGAAGCAGCCACAGCCCGGAGCTTCGCAGCTGCATCCCGGTAGGGGCATCCAGGGTCAGGTGACGGGGATTAATGGATGGCAGAGGTGGCGGGCCTGGCAGTGGGGCACAATGCAAGGGGCACCGAGGGGTGTACTGACTTATTCTAAAGACTGGATGGGCGAGACAGCATGGTGTGGGGCATCAAGCAGGGCACTGTCAGGACATACAGAGCATGAACTCAATTAGCCGCAGAGGTGGAGCATGTGTCCAAAGTGAGAAACTAATAGCCAAGCCCATTCACATCCTAAATTCCGTGTGTACTGTATCTGGGATGCTCCCTATATAGGCTGTGGGTGGGCCTATGCACCTCTTCTATTTGCATCCCTTGCCGTAGGATTGGCTTCCTGAGAGCAAGGGGCAGCTTGAACCCCTACAATGTCACTTCCCAGTCAGACAGGGTAAAGCAGACACTATGAGAATTGTTTAGGAAGAGAGATTCAAAAAGTATAACTAGCGGCCAGCCTGAACATTCCATTGATTGCTGTGAGGTTCTGCTCCACTTTGAAGAATTTAGGGGGAGAATCAGCAAGGCAAAACTTTAGATGAAAAGTACTAAAATGTTGGTTTCCGTGGTGACGGGTCCTTATTTAGCATCTTGCCCCTAAATAGTAAAAACCAAATAAAAAAAAAGTTACCCGCGCTCTCTCCCAAATCCCTATGTATATTTAAACAAACAGAGGTCATTTAGTTACTCCAATGGCCATTGGAGTAACTAAATAACCTCCATTTGTTTAAATATACATAGGGATTTGGGAGAGAGCGCAGGGAACTTTTTCTTTATTTGTTTTTTACTGTATGTATTGGGGCTGATGTGTACTATGGTCGTTGCTTCCGCCCAGTAGTGATGGGAGTTTGAGCGCAGAACTTGTTTTACATGTCATGTTCTGAACAACACTCCTATCAGTGCATGAAGACCCCTAGTTAATAATTCTGCTATGCCAAATCGAGCACACAAGAAACTTTGCTAAGCATTGTGACTTCAATCTAGGTAATAAGAATATAGAGAAAATATATAGTGGCACTATCACACCAAACTTACCTTTTTCCAATCGCTTCCTTTTCTCTTACTCTCACAAAATCTGTTGTTCTTCTATTCCTTTCTGAAGTACACTGAACAAAATTAAAAACGCAGAACCTTTTGTTTTTGCCCCCATTTTTCATGAGCTGAAATCAAAGATCTAAGACTTTCTATGTACACAAAAAGGCCTATTTCTCCCAAATATTGTTCACAAATCTGTCTAAATCTGTGTTAGTGAGCACTTCTCCTTTGCCGAGGTAATCCATCCACCTTACAGGTGAGGCATATCAAGATGCTGATTAGACAGCATTATTATTGCACAGGTGTGCCTTAGGCTGGCCACAATAAAAGGCCACTCTAAAATGTGCAGTTTTACTGTATTGGATGGGTTAGGGGTTGTTTAAAGGACCACTATAGGCACCCAGACCACTTCAGCTTAATGAAGTGGTCTGGGTGCCTGGTCTAGCTAGGTTTAACCCTTTTTTCTATAAACATAGCAGTTTCAGAGAAACTGCTATGTTTATAATAGGGTTAATCCAGCCTCTAGTGGCTGTCTCATTGACAGCCGCTAGAGGCGTTTCCGCGCTTAGACGCCAGCGTCCATAGGAAAGCATTGTGAATGCTTTCCTATGAGACTGGCTGAATGCATGTGCGGCTCTTGCCGTGCATGCGCATTCAGCCAAGGAGGAGGAGAGCTCCCTGCCCGGCGGTGGAGAAAGAGGTAAGTTTAACCCCTTCCTCCCCCTAGAGCATGGCGGGAGGGGGACTCTGAGGGTGGGGGCATCTCAGGGCACTGTAGTGCCAGGAAAACAAGTATGTTGTCCTGGCACTATAGTGGTCCTTTAAAGCGGCACCGTCACAGGCAGACATTCACACACAGAGTCACAGATAGTCACAGGCAGACATTCACACACACAGTCACAGGCAGACAGTCACAAGCAGTCTCACACACACTCACACTCTCTCTCTTACTTACTGGTGGAGGAGTGGAGTCAGTGAGTCCCTGGTGTGTTGGAGTTGGGGAAGCAGGGACTCCTTCCTGCTTCCCCTCAGTGTGCTGCAGTGAAACGCAGCAAATGGTGGTTTGCTGTAGCTCCGCCCCTGCATCCAGTTTGGCTCCGCCTCCACGGCCAGGTTGGCTCCGCCCCCAATTCTCAGTGCAGTACTTCTGTACTGCTGAATTCCCAGCCCCTGCGTGTGTGAGCTGTGTGGCTCCCGGCACCCTGTGCAGCCACACAGCTCACAGAGTCACAAGCCTGGCCAGCCCTGGAGGCACCCCCCTAACTGGTTGCACCCGGGGCGGACCTCCCCCCTTTTAGTACGCCACTGACTAAATAGCTTATGTAATCTAACTATGACATTAATCCCTCTCTAACCATAAACTTCTCTTTACCCAAACAACTTCTAACATTATCTTTAAATAGACACTATATGCACCTAGACCACTTAATCTCATTGACATGATCTGGGTGCAGTGACCTTGTCTGTTTAACCTTGAAATGTAGAACATTGCAGTTTCTGTGAAAGGCACCCATTAGAGGTGCTTCCTGGTGCCTAATGGAGTTTTAATCCGTGAAACGACGTTGGACATCCTTATGCTTTGGACAAGGACATCTAACGTCTTCAAATTTCCCTTGGGAAAGCATTGATTCAAAGCTTTCCTACAGGAAAGCTTCAATGCGCAAACACATGCACATTAGTTCCCATCATTGCTGTGATGTCACAGGAGACCTAGTCAGCGCCATGGGAGCCTCAGCTCTGGAAAGAGGTAAGTTAAAAAAGCTTTGTATTCCTAATTCTATAGTGTTCCTTTAACCCTGTATGCATTTACATAGCTGCATACACTCACAGATTCAAAGTACATTACGAGTAGAAATAGGCACAACTAGGGTTGCCACCTTTATTGGGAAAAAATACCGGCCATGCTAATTTGCATTATTAATTATAGGCATGACATCACAGCACACAATGTACATAAAAGAACGAGAACATTTGGAAGCAGAAAATTCCCTAAATCACTAATAAAATACTTACAATGTTTGTACTTTGTCTGACTGTGTGTATATATTGTCTGGATAAGTGTATGTGTGTGTATAGCAGTGTTTCGTTGTCTAAATGTGTATATATATATATATATATATAAACACACACACAGATTGCTAAATGCACACACATATGCAAACTGCTGAATACATGTACACAGACTGCTGAATAAACACACAGAGACTGCTGAGTACACATACATACAGACTGCTGAATACACACACACAAACACACATGTACCTGCTCTCAGGACTCAGGTCCTGCTGCCAATCTTCCATCTGCTTGTCCTGTAGCTTCTGCTGCTCCCACTCCTCCCATGCGGACTCTATTAGTGGAGAGGGCAAGGACATGCTGCAATATCCCATCTCAGCCTTCTCCACACAGGCTCTAGCAGCAACTAGTTTTCCTAGCATGGCCTTAGAGCAATGCACACCTTGGTGGCTGGTGCCGATATTGCAGCACATTCTCTTCAAAGAAAAATACTGGCAATTGTATTGTCTGTATTTTGCAATAAAGGCACCCGCCACACAGCCTCAAATACCGACTGTGCAGGTAAAATACTGGCCAGATGGCAACCCTATGTAACAGCACAACATACATGTATACATATGCAGTTATCAAATATAAATATATGTTTTTAGGCTTGCAATGGCCAGCTCCTAAATCCACTTACTTTATCTGCCTTTTTAGGGGTTTGAGAGCAGGGGCTCCTTAGAATTCTGTGCCTACAGGCACCTGACATGTAACTCGGTAAAGTCCATAACCAGAATCCAGAAGGGAGGGAGCGTAATGCTGTTATGGAAAATAGCCAGGAAAAGAAAATTACAGTAAATAAAACAATTATACCACAAATGGGTCAAACCAAAGGGGAGGGACACCACACGGAACTCTGCAAACACACTTTGTTTATAGAAGTAACAGCCATCAAAAGGCCTTTACCAAAGCAAGAGTAAGAACTGTTAGCTATTTACCATTTGTATTGCTTAAAGAAAGTCAACAGGGATGTCCATGTGGCTGCCCTGCATATATCCACCAAACAAAAACCCCATGACATGACATAGACTTGCAAAAATCGTTTAAGGTCTGATTTGTTTCATTTCTCTTCTTTCAGAGAAGAAAGCTCTGGAAAAACTGACAGAAAAGAAATCTCTTGATTTATATAGAAATTCTAAACCATCTTTGAAAGAAACTCTGGAGATTTTTTTTTTTTTTTTTATGTCAATATAAATAGTAATAAAGTAATCCATATACAGTGTTATATAAAGTAAACTTAAAACAGGTAAAATAGTGTATATGCATTAAATAAAAAATAATGAATTCAAACTGGTAAATGCATCGTATCTCAACCTGGGGTAAAGATTTCTAAGAAGCATCGAGCAGCTTTGGAGCTACTCTGTTCAGTAGGGACCTGCATCATTACTTGGGTGTTTGTCATGATCCCCTCATGTATGCAGGGTTTTTCTCCCTTCCTCCAGTAATGAGACAGAGTGTAATTTGCAATGAACCAGGAGCTTGGCTGGGTAACCCTAGTGGTACAGTATCCGCTGCTGCTGCTGGAGTGCATCAGTGACATCTCTGAACTCCTATCTCCTCTGTAGTGTAGAAGCAGACAAATTAGTTTACATCTGGATGGAGGAATAGCATTGCAGAACATCCATAGTTTTCCTGAATGCCATAAGAAGTGTTTCTTTAGCATGGTGATAGTGCGGGTGGGTTAAAACGTGCGTGGGAGTGTCAGGGGACATAAATGTTGGTTTTATCAACCTGTGAATTCACTAAATCAGCAGTACATAGGCAAATCAAGTGCCAGAAAGCTGAAGTAGCCCATAATCAACCTATGGAGATCACGGTTTTTAACCTCCTTTGGGACCCCTCTCAGATGGATGCTCTGTCTCCTGGATTTGTCTTCCAGGTCCATCAACTTAATTTAGGTAAGTTTGAGGTAGGGATTTAAACATTGAACATGTTCCGCCATGTCATTGTATGCTTCGGCAAACTTGCCCATCCTCTGCTCCACACAGGGCCGGTGCAATCATTTTTAGTTGCAACCGTTCAACACACCCCAATACCTGTCACACATAGGTAGACAATGCCAGATACACTCAGAAATACACACACCGGCACTTATGTATACACGACTGCAAGGCTTTGTAACCATACCCCTCAGTCATGTATAAACGATTGGCATAATTGCTATTTAAATTTGTTTATTGCAAATTAAGTTAGTTTGCCATATTATGCCATAACTATAGTCAGAGAGATCACAACACAGCGGCACAGGGAGCCGCGACACTGCAAGCCTCTGAATAATGAATACAGAGACTAGCTCTCTGTATCAAGCTTGTCCTTTAATACAACTACGGCACCTTATACACACAATGCAACCCCTATTTTAAAAATATATATATTTTTTTTAACTTTAGGTGTTAGTGGGGGCCTCATGTTTGAGTTTAGCATAAGGCCTCACAAAGTCTAGAGCCGCCACTGCAGGCACACACACTGACCCATACAGACTGACATACATAAACATACTGACTGAAGCAGACGAACACACATTCCTGTGCCTGGCTGCCCATCACGTCCTTTCTCTGCACATTTCCTGTTATGCTCCCGCAAACCCAGAACTGGTGTGTGTTTTTTATAGGGCAGGGCAGCTGTAACCAACACCTCCAATCTCATCTCATTGATTGGACTCCAGTTGGCTGACATCTCACTCCAATTAGCTCTTGGAGATGTCATTAGTCTAGGGGTTCACATACTTTTTCCACCTGCACTGTGAATGTTTACATGGTGTGTTCAATAAAAACATGGCAACATTTCATTCTTTGTGTGTTATTAGTTTAAGCAGACTGTGATTGTCTATTGCTGTGACTTAGATGATGATCAGATCACATTTTATGACCAATTTGTGCAGAAATCCATATCATTCCAAAGGGTTCACATACTTTTTCTTGCAACTGTATATGTATACATACAAAAATTTAAATTCGTCCACTACCCATTGAAGAGTATAAAAAAATTCAGCCTTGGTGAATAGATACTTGAAATTTTGTACATATACAAAAATATTAAATGCATGGTTTTCTGTTATACTAAATGATACAAGAGTAAATTTACACAATATGTACTGGGATTCTTCACTTGACTCAGAAATGCTGATTTGAATGTAGGGCTTTTTATCCAATGCTCCACTTACCTTAAAGGAAAACATCAAGCCGAACTACTCAACTGCCATAAACAACTAGCAACACTTAAAGGAACACTATAGGGCAGGGTTAGTCAACATTTTAGCAGCACTGTGCCAAAATAAGAATGTGATGTCCCGTAGCATGCCGGTCCTATTTTTTAAATTGAGGGTGTATGTTGCTGTCTTCTGCTTGTGGTATTTATACTGCAGTTGCTTTGTATCGTTGTATTTGTGCGTATATGAGCTATTGTATATGTTTTGTCAAGTAGTTTGTGGTTTTGTGTGTGATACCTATGAATGTGGGCTGCTTGTGGAATTGTGTGTGGATGGATGTTACATTGTGTGTTTGGTAATGTGAGGGGCTGTTTGGGGTATTGCATGTGGGGTTGTATGCATGTGGATTGTTAGTATGTGTCGTGTTTGTGAGGCTTGTGTGTATGTTTGTTTGTGGGCTGTTTGTATTATTTGTATGAGGGGAGGGTTATTCTGCATTTCTGTGTATATCTAGCAGTGTGGGTGGCTTCCCTCGGGTCCAGTGGGGACCAGGCTGGCCAGGTACAGGTCAAAGACAGGCTGCTCTACTACAGTGTGGATTCCCATTCACAAGTGCTGGAATAGTGCTGAGATCACTTGCTCTACGTGCGCCAATGCATAAATTGAGGATTGTCCTTCACCACCTTTTCGTATTAGCAGATATCTGAAGTTTCACTGGGACTCCTGATAGGCCAAAGCCTGTTTGGCTCTAGCAGCCTTGAGTGCCGTGCAAAGACACCTCGAGTGCCGTGCATGGCACACGTGCCATAGGTTGCCTACCCCTGCTATAGGGTCAGGAACACAAACCTGTATTCCTGACCCTATAGTGAAAATCCACCATTTAGGTGGCTTGCAATGGGTTAAAACTCACCTTCTATCAGTTCGAAGTTCCAAGAACTGAACTACAAAATATTAACTTGATGGTACAGAACACCCGACACTCTACACCGCAAGAGAACACACCGGACACATGTTGGAGATGTGGCATGCACCCTGGCACATACTTCCACATGTGGTGGACATGCCCCGTAATCGCCCCATACTGGGAGAAAATAAGGGGGGAGATACAAGAAGTCACAGGCTTAGAGTTGCCTCTAAAACCCCTAACGATGCTACTACACCACCCCCCCCCCCCTGTGAAGGCATATAAAAAGTCCCTAACACTACCACTACTCAATGCAGCCAAGTCCCTTATCCCTGTTATCTGGAAGCAGAAGGGAGCACCCACCCTCCAGCAATGGGTGACAAAGGTGGAAGAAATACACTCGATGGAAACTTTAAGGGCAGTTCTCCATGGGAGACAGGAGCAGTGTGCATTGACCTGGTATCCATGGGCTACTTACCTAGCCAAAAGATTAGCGTCCTCGAACACAACACCACAGGGGCCCTCTGAAGCCCGGAGCACACATATCTAAACACCCCACCTAACCCTTACCCCCTGTGTCGATTTCCCCCACCCCTCCCAACCTTCAGACTGGACCTCGGACTGCCCCCTGACGACCGACACAGACAGTAGAGGGAATACCTATTGGACAGACCCTCAGTAGGGACACGTCCCATCTTTGGATAGGACGGAAAGCTCTCATCAGTTGGATAAAACTAGACAGAAACTCGCTACCCACACTTACAACACTGAAATAAGACAGCGCACCAGCATGAGAGTCGTAAGCCCAGACCCCAGCTTAAACAGAAGCTAGAGAGAAATAGCGGCAACACGGAATAGCCCCTGGGATGGAAACCTGATGACCTGAAACAAACGCATAGTCTCCCACACCAGCAACCCACCGCTCTGTGGTACTGACAGACGCCCGGACATATCCCCGGGACCGACAAGCCCAGCCTACTTATTGACTGCCAGCAATAGGTACCCGAAGAACCTAGCCCGTAGGCCCCACAATGGTGAACTATCTGGGAAAAAGCCAAATGATCACGAACGGTGGAGCATAGACTCCCAAGAAGCACACTATGACTGTAGATCGCATACCGCAACCACCACAGTAGTACACCCGATCTTGATATTACAAGGGCACATAAAAAGAAAAAACAAGTTCGTGGCAACAACTAACACACAAGTGGAGAACCAACGCACAGAGTCACCTACCACAGTAGACTAGGGTGCAACCGGGAAAACATGGTGGGGAGACGACCAAAAAAAAAAAACTCCAATACTGAGGTCAGGTTATACCCTTCCTAGCTGCCTGACTAGGCTGCAGCCGCAGGCCTGAACACAGGCTGGTACAATAGATAGAGCCAACTGTTAGAAATGCATGGGTTAGCAGCACAGTTCCCCTTTCCCCCCTTCTTTGCATTATTCAGATGTTGACACTGATACAGATACAATGTAAAGTTATTGACTGTTACTGGTTTCTTCAAATGAAAAAGATACTAATTAAAGATTGTCAAAAAAAACTCACCTTATTTTCAGCTCTCTACAGGTCTGCCGGTGCTGGCCCCGCCCCCTTGGTGACATCAGAATTGTGGGGAAAGCATTCGATTGGCTAAAATCATCAAGGGGCGGGGCCAAACACCATTCTGGCCAGTCAGCACCTCCTTCTAGAGATGCATTGAATCAATGCATCTCTATGAGGAAAATTCAGCTTGCCCATGCAGAGCGTGGGGATGCTGAACGGCACTGCTGCCTACTGTGCAGCACTGCCCCAGGATGCACCTCCAGTGGCAATGCAAACACTGCCTTTTCTAAAAATGCCTGAAGGCAATGATTATACTCACCAGAACAACTACATTAAGCTGTAGTTGTATTGGTGACTATAGTGTCCCTTTAACCAGCAAAATAAGACCTGTCCTTCCATGGCTTTAGCAGAAAACATTATGACTCCTATACTAACACCTTTACACCTTAAACGCTCTCAAGACAACCTGCTAAGATTGAAAGCCACTTCATACCACAGTGGGAAAGCAAACAAATATTTAGCTAACCGGCTTAGGGATAAATTAGCGGCCTCCAGTATATCATATTTGATAGACGAAAATGGCAACAAACAACTGGGTCCCCAAAACATCATCAAAGAGTTTGCACAATTCTATGCCAAACTGTATAACTTGCAAACAAACCGCAATACCACACCCCATCCCCTCGAGAAATACGATCCTACCTAGATGGTATTCCATAGACTCACGCCCAAACAATCCCAATCCTTACTTAGACCGTTCTCATTAGAAGAAATTAAAGAAACCATAAAACATTTACCATCTGGCAAATCCCCAGGTGCAGATGGCCTAACTAATTTATACTATAAAACCTTTGTTGACGCTCTGGCCCCGAAACTCCTTAGAATGTATCAGCTAACGACGGAGACTGACACCCTCCCCAACAATATGCAGATGGCCATGATAGTCATCATACCAAAACCAAACCCACAGACTCCTGCAAGAATTTTAGACCTATTTCCCTCCTTAATACTGATGCCAAAATTTATGCTAAGATGCTCGCCAACAGACTGATGCCCCTCTTCCCTTATCTTATACGTGACGACCAGACGGGGTTTGTGACAGGACGGCAGGGATTAGAGAATACTAGGAAGCTTGCAGTAGTGCTTGACAAGCTTTGGAGCCCCAGTCGGGTTGGACTGTTGTTGGCTGTGTTCTATGTCTATGTGTTCTATGAGCTACACAGCACAGAGACACATAGGGACATTGGGAGACACATTGGGACATGGAGACACTAATGTCCCTAGTGTCTCAATGTCCCCTAATCTCCCAGTGTCTGTGTCCCCGTGTCTCTCAGTGTCCCTAGTGTCTCAGTGTCCCCATGTCTCCCAGTGATCCCAAATATCTGTCTCCCAGTATCCACATGTCTCCCAGCCAGTGCCCCTAGTGTCTCAGTGTCCCCATGTCTCCCAGTGTCCCTATGTCTCCCAGCCAGTGTCCCCAAATTTTTCAGTGTCCCCATGTCTCCCAGCCAATGACCCTTGTGTCTCAGTGTCCCCACGGCTCCCAGTGTCCCTAGTCTCCCTAGTGTCTCAGTGTCCCCATGTCTCCCAGTGTCCCCAAATATCTGTCTCCCAGTGTCCAAGTGTCTCCCAGCCAGTGTCCCTAGTGTCTCACTGTCCCCATGACTCCAAGCCAGTGTCTCTAGTGTCTCAGTGTCCCCATGTCACCCAGTGTCCCTAAATGTTTCAGTGTCCTCATGTCTCCCAGTGTCCCCATGTCTCCCAGCCAGTGTCTCTAGTGTCTCAGTGTCCCCATGTCACCCAGTGTCCCTAAATGTTTCAGTGTCCTCATGTCTCCCAGTGTCCTCATGCCTCCCAGCCAGTGTCCCTAGTGTCTCAGTGTCCCCATGTCTCCCAATGACCCCTAGTCTCCCAGTGTCTGTGTCCCCATGTCTCCCAGTCTATGTGTCCCCATGTCTCCCAGTATCTCCATGTCTCCCAGTGTCCCAATGTCTGTATCTACAAGTGCCCCCATGTCTCCCAGTGTCCCCAAGTGTCTCAGTGCCCCTGGTGTCTTAGTGTCCCCATGTCTCACTGTGTCCACGTGTCTCTCAGTGTCCCCTAGTATCCTAGTGACACGGGAAACACTGAGACATGGGGACACTGGTGAGAATTATGCTGACTATTTATTTACATCAATTATTTAGGTAAATGAGAAAAATATAATTTGCATAATAATTTGGAACAAGGTGTAATGTGAGTGTGGTAATGCATACATGGTTGGCAATACTGATATCCTATAGAAATAGTGAAAGAGGAACTACCAAGTCTGAAAGTGAGATTACCTCTATTATTCAACCCTACAAATGTTCTTGCCTAGGTTGAGGAGCATAGTGGAGAGAAATATTAAACACACTTCTGGGTGATGCCATTGTCCCATGATTCTCTGGGTTCATTCTCCTGCTCTGCATGGAAAATGTATGTGTGCATGACACCACGGGGGTAAATTAATTACCATTGTAAGATATGGGTGTAATAAAGAAAATCAAACATACCTAATGCTATAGGGTTATACATTTACTAGTAGCCATGCTACTAGTTTTCCTGGTGTGTTTTTTTTTTTTTTTATAAGTTTATTCGGATTTTCAAAATAAGAGAATGGGGGAGGAGCGTATAGGTGGCCGCATTTCAGTTTCATACATAAATGTTGTTCACATCACAATGCAGTATTAAATAGTGATTAAACATACAATCTTTTATGGGTTGACGTACAATATTCATTGACATAAAACTGCAAGCAGGTAAACACAGCTTTTGGTGCATGTACAGAGACCTTTCAATCATAAGACGAGTTTGATTTGGTCCATACATAGTGGGGTTATTTACCCAATCTCTAATACTGTCCCATAGTTGCCATGAGTCAAGGTGAATTTTATTGGGGGAGAATATGGGGCTATGGTTCCGTTCAAACAAGCGTTGTGTATCAATTTCAGACAGTACCTCTGTAACAGAGGGAGCAGCGTTTGATTTCCAGGTTCTTGCTATTATTCTTTGCGCGATCATCAATTTCATCTTGCACTTTGGTATGGTGGTTGGCAAATCCAGCAGAAGGTATGTTTGAGGTGAGAAAGGGAGTGTGCACTTCACTAACTGTGTGGTTTTGGTGTGTATGGCATTCCGAAAGGTTAGGAGGACTCTACACAGCCACCACACATGTAGCGCAGATACCACTTCCAATTCACATCTCCAGCACAGTGAGGAGGAATTGGGGTATAATTTGTGTATGCGGCTGGGTACAGGGCCAGATTAAGAGCTATTAAGAGTACACAGTATTAACTATTAAGAGTACAATTCAAATTTTATTGAACAAACCTAATGATAACAGTATTTTATTTTTAAAACATAAAAAACTTACAATGCACTGTTCCAAATTTTTACGCACAGTAAGTTTCAAAACACTTTATAGGTTGTAAAGAACTGAAAATTTTCATTTGTTGTGTTTGCAGCATATTTACTGAAATCAAGAGCTATTTCAATCAAACTTATAACAACATTTTACCTTTTTAAACATTTTAACAGGTCACGTTACATTTTAACATAGGACCTCTTATTTGATAGCAGCTTCACGAGTCTTGCATCCATTGAACTTGTGAGTTTTTGGACAGTTTCTGCTTGAATTTGTTGTGATGTCAGAATAGCCTCCCAGAGCTGCTGTTTGGACGTCCACCAACCATCCACTACTCCATTCATCTGGACCATCCAGGGTTGCACGGCCCTCATCAGTGAACAGTAGTCATGTGCAATTCGTTTCAATCCTAATTAAAATTCGGCCGAATTTCGAGTAATTCGGGTGCTTCCGAATGTCTGAATAGATGAATTGTCAAAGTGCTGAAATTACCGAATTTCTGAAGTGTAGTAGTGCCGAAGTTCCGAAGCACAGTATTGCCTAAGTACTAATATACTTATCCAGTGAAAGAAGAAGAATGTTACACTGTATACAATTTAAAATAAAAAGTATACAAACATAGCCAGGATTCAGCTGTAAGCATTTGCAACACTTACATTTTATTTGAATGTGTGTTACTTGATTGTTGTAAGTTAGCCAGTCATGTAATGACAAGAATGAATAAGTAGATACCCCCTAATTCCCACGGTATTAGAGAGTTATCTACTAAAAGGCTGAAAGACCTGAATTGGTCTTTCAGCCAAATTTACTAAGTAAATTTGTAAATTATGCCCCTACTCGCTATATCGCGAGTAGGGGCATGTCTATTAAACAGTGAGCAGCCTGTAAGTAACCAATCAGAGAGTTATGAGTCAAATTACACAGCGTGGGAAAATTCCAAAGAGCACACTGATTGGTGGATTTCAAACCAACCAATCAGAGTGCTGTGACAGGTAAATGTAGAGACTTACCTGTCAGTCTCTTCATTTACCTGTTAGAGCACTCTGATTGGATGACTTAAACCCACCAATCAGAGTGCTCTGACCCTAATTGCAGGGCTGGGCAAGGCTTCATAAGCCTTGCCCTGCCCTGCAGAGCTCAGTCTGCGCAGAGCCCTCCATGGGTGAAAATTGATTATTTTTTTTTTGCGCTCGTTTTTTTTTTTTATTATTATTTGTTTCGGTTATTATGGATTTTTATGTGGCCTTTTTGGGGGCTGAAAAAAGAAGACAGAAAACATTTAATGGTAAGTTTATTTTTATAGGTACTTAGTTAAAGATCCCCCCTCATTATTTTTAGGGTGAGGGGGGTAGGTAGGGGTTTATTTTTTGGGGGAGGGGGTGACTAGGGGTTTGGGGCCAGGGGGGAGGACAATAGGTCCCCCCCAATTTGTATTTAGGGCCCCCACCTGCCGCTCAGGGGTGGGGACAATAGGTCCCCCCCAATTTGTATTTAGGGCCCCCACCTGGCTCAGGGGTGGGGACCAGGGGGGAGGACAATAGGTCCCCCCCAATTTGTATTTAGGGCCCCCACCCGCTGCTCAGGGGTGGGGGCCAGAGGGGAGGACAATAGGCCCCCCCCAATTTGTATTTAGGGCCCCCACCCGCCACTCAGTGGTGGGGGCCAGGGGGGAGGGCAATAGGTCCCCCCCTTATTCTTGTTAAGGGCCCCCACCCACCACTCAGGGGTGGGGGCAAGACATTAGGTCCCTCCCCAATTTTTATTTAGGGCCCCCACCCGCCGCTCAGGGGTGGGGGCCAGTGGGGAGGACAATAGGTCCTCCTCCCTTTTTTTACTTTAGGGCCCTCACCCGCCGCTCAGGGAGGGGGGACCCTTTTTTTTTTTACAGTGAGCAGCCACTGGCTGCTCACTGTTTACTAGACATGCCCCTACTTGCGGTATAGCGAGTAGGGGCATAATTTACTAATACTAAGTAATTTTTACTTAGTATTAGTAAATTTGGCTGAAAGACCAATTTAGGTCTTTCAGCCTTTTGGTAGATAGCTCCCTAATACCGTGGGAATTAGAGAGTTATCTACCAAGTGGCTGCAAGAAAAGTCCCGAAATGCCGAAGTTCCGAATTGACGAAGTCCCGAATTGCTGAATGCCGAACCGAGCCGAATATTTTCCCAATGCACATGCCTAGTGAACAGGACTGTTTAAAAATTAGTTTTCATGTATTTTTCTGCCCAATGCAGCCGTTTCTGCTTGTGAGCATTGGTTAGTGGTGGCCGAATAGAAGGTTTATGCACAGTTGCAAGACTCTGGAGGACCCTACACCTTGATGTCCGTGGGACTCCAGAGGCACCAGCAGCTTCAAATATCTGTTTGTTGCTATGTAATGGTATTTTAGCAGCTGCTCTCTTGATCCGATGCATGGATCTGGCAGAAATCTTCCTCAATTTGCCTTTATCTGCACGAACCCGTCTGTGCTCTGAATTAGCCACAAATCTCTTAATAGTGCGGTGATCACGCTTAAGCTTTCCTGAAATATCTAATGATTTCATACCTCATCCAAGGCATTGAACTATTTCACTCTTTTCGACAGCAGAAAGATTCTTTTTCTTCCCCATATTGCATAAAAATGGTGCTCTGCTTAATAATGTGGAACACCCTCCTTTAGTAGTTTTTCCTTAAATTGGGCTCACCTGGCAATCTAATTATCACATGTATCAGAGATTGTTTTCAGTGATCAAAAGAGCCCTGAGACACAATGCCATCCATGAGTTAAACTGAAAAACAAAATATGTAATCTTTGTGACACAAATAGAATTTGCATAATAATTTGGAACAGGGTGTAGTAACTTTTTTTTCTTTTACACAGGCCAACATTAAAGGACCACTATAGTGCCAGGCAGGGCCGGTGCAAGGATTTTTGCCGCCCTAGGCAAAAGTAAAGTTTGCCACCCCCCCCCCCCCATATGACATCACAATGCCCCATGTTAACTAACGCAAGTGCTGCCGTGTTTACATTAAAAGGCCTGCAGGGACAGGCTATAGACACCAGAACCACTACATTAAGCTGCAGTGGTTCTGGGGACTAAAGTGTCCCTTTAATGTGGGGTAAATTAGAGATTAGTGCCACGAATAATATGTTAGATTGCCTACTTACAATCAGATGAGGATGGTGATGGGCTCTAGCTGCAGTCTGGCTCCACTTGTCTGGTGTAGAACAGGCTCTCTGGAGGCTGTTTGTGTTCTGGGAGAACGGGAAGCAGCTCCATTTTTTTTAAGGCCCTTTACACAGCTCAAGGTCTGGGCCCCAGGGTCCACCTTCATGTTCCACCAATTAGTTTGTTCACAGGAGTAGGGGATGTCCTGATATGTGTGTAGGGAATGCATTGTGTGAATCTGTGTGTGTAAGGGATGCATTGTGTGTAAGGGTTGAATTGCTTGTGTGTGTGTGTGTCTGTGTGTGTAATGCATTGTGCGTTTTTCTGTGTGCAAGGGGTGCATTGTGTGTGTGTGTGATGGATGTCAATCTCTCCCCCCTCCCTTGTCCCTCTCTTCTCCCCCTCTCCCTCCCTCGTCACTCTCTTCTCTCCCCCCCTTGTCCCTCTCTTCTCCCCCCTCTTGTCCCTCTCTTCTCCCCCCTCTTGTCCCTCTCTTCTTCCCCCTCCCTTGTCACTCTCTTCTCCCCTGCGTGTCCCTCTCTTCTCCCCCTCCCTTGTCACTCTCGTCTCCCCCGTTGTAACTCTCTTCTCCCCTCCCCACTCTCATTCCCCCTCCTAACCCCGTCAATTCCCCTCCCTGTCAATTTCTCCCCCCCACCTTGTCAATTTATTCCCCCCACCCTGCCTGTCCATTTATCCCCCCACCCTGCCTATCCATTTATCCCCCCCCCACTGTCCATTTATTCCCCCCCCCCGTCCATTTATTCCCCCCCACCCTCCCTACCTCTATTGTACCGTGGCCGAGCCCCCTATTGGTCCGCGGGTACAGGTTGCTTTTGTTTCCTGTACCCGGCCGGACTAAAAGGAAGTGAACACTCAGTGTTCACTTCCTGTTAGTCCGGCCGGGTACAGGAGACAGATGCTCCCTGTACCGGTCGGACCAATAGAGGGCTCGGCCACGCTACAGGGAGGGAGTGACAGGAGGGAGCACTGAGCGCGTCCCTCCTGTCAGCCCCTCTCCTCAGGCTGCGCCCGGGCGGTGCAGTCCGCCCTCATGGACGCACCGCCCGGGCAAAGCTGCAGCCGCCTGAGGCTCTCTACAGAGCACTCGGGCGGCTGCAGCATTAGGGGGGCCGGCGCTCCTGGCGGCGCCCCTTCCCAAGGGGCGCCCTAGGCGGCTGCCTAGTCCGCCTTACAGGTAGCGCCGGCCCTGGTGCCAGGAAACCTACTCGTTTTCCTGGCACTATAGTGCCCTGAGGGTGCCCCCACCCTCAGGGACCCCCTCCTGCCAGGCTGGATGGCGAGGAAAGGGGTTAAACTTACCTTTATTCCAGCGCCGGGCGGGGAGCTCTCCGCCTCCGATCCTCCTCCTGGGCAGAATGCGCATGCGCAGCCAGAGCTGCGCGCGCATTCAGTCGGTCTCATAGGAAAGCATTCATAATGCTTTCCTATGGACACTTGCGTCTTCTCACTGTGATTTTCACAGTGAGAAGCACGCAAACGTCTCTAGCGGCTGTCAATGAGACAGCCACTAGAGGATTTTTAGGCAGGATTAACCCATTTATAAACATAGTTTCTGTGAAACTGCTATGTTTATAAAAAAAAAAAAAAAAAAAGGGGTTAATCCTAGAGGGACCTGGCACCCAGACCACTTCATTAAGCTGAAGTGGTCTGGGTGCCTAGAGTGGTCCTTTAAACAGCTCCAGCTAAGAAAATAAACAACCTTCCAATGCTTCTTACGTTCAAAGAGGAAAATTCAGGTTTACATTTAAAAGGTATAATATTTTATTTTTCTTCTGAATTATTTACAAATAATCTACTATAATTAGGCCTCAAATATATTTTTAAGTGCATTTATACAATATGGTAACATATGGCAATAAGTAACTAAAATGGTCTAACAAACATATGGTTACAACTTTTACATTATTTAATGGGTGGCATAATGCCCCGTATTGGTCTAATATTTAATCACTAACAAATACCACATGAGAACACTTTTTTTTTTTGCACACATTCGTTTTAGTGGACACCTAAAGTGTAAATATTTAAGATGTGGCAATTCCAATACTGTCATCTTCAGAAAAGTAATGCAATTGTTGATATTCTCTAATTACACTCTCACCAGCATGTGGATCCAGGAGGCAAGCCATATAATTAGTGTGCTGCTCACAGCAATCTATGTGTTTGCTGGCTGGGAGTATAATTATAGTTAAATTATAGTTGTAACCATATGTTTGTTAGACCATTATAGTTAAATTTATAGTTAAATCCCCTTTCATAATATTGTAAAGTGCTACGGAATCTGTTGGCGCTATATAAATGGCAATAATAATAATAATAATAATTAAAGCAGTTCTACCACTTGAGTGTTTTGTTAAGATATGTTAAACTCAAAGTGAATGCATGGCATTTAGGCATCGATGTGACCTGTGAAGGCTTTTGTGAGACTCTCCATAGACATCACTGTTGTACTCTAGTACATGTGAGAAAGCACAGTACTGACATGGCTCCCGGCAGATGAAGCGGCAGGAGCAGAAGGTGGTCTCAAGGAATAACATGGTTGCTACCACCAAGGTAAGCTACACTTAAAGGACCACTCTAGCTTAAAGGACCACTATAGTGCCAGGAAAACATACTCGTTTTCCTGGCACTATAGTGCCCTGAGGATGCCCCAACCTCAGGGACCCCCTCCCGCCCGGCTCTGGAAGGGGGGAAGGGGGAAAAACGTACCTTTTTCCAGCGCTGGGCGGGGAGCTCTCCTCCTCCGATCCTCCCCGTCGGCTAGCTGCACGCGCATTCAGCCAGTAGCATAGGAAAGCATTATTAATGCTTTCCTATGGACGCTTGCGTGCTCTCACTGATTTTCACAGTGAGAATCACGCAAGCGCCTCTAGCGGCTGTCAATGAGACAGCCGCTAGAGGCTTTGGGGGAAGGCTTAACCCATTGATAAACATAGCAGTTTCTCTGAAACTGCTATGTTTATAAAAGAATGGGTTAAGCCTAGCTGGACCTGGCACCCAGACCACTTCATTAAGCTGAAGTGGTCTGGGTGCCTAGAGTGGTTCTTTAATGATGTGGTCTGGGTGCCAGGTCCCTCTAGGATTAACCCCTTTTTTTTATAAACATAGTTTCAGAGAAACTGCTATGTTTATAAATGGGTTAATCCAGCCTCCAAATCCTCTAGTGGCTGTCTTATTGACAGCCGCTAGAGGCGCTTGCGTGCTTCTCACTGTGAAAAATCACAGTGAGAAGACGCACGCGTCCATAGGAAAGCATTATGAATGCTTTCCTAGGAGACCGGCTGAATGGATTGGAGGCAGAGAGCTCCCCGCCCGGCGCTGGAATAAAAGTTTAACCCCTTTCCTCGCCATCCAGCCCGGCGGGAGGGGGTCCCTGAGGGTGGGGGCACCCTCAGGGCACTATAGTGCCAGGAAAATGAGTGTTTTCCTGGCACTATAGTGGTCCTTTAAATATACCTACTTTCCACTGCGAGTGGAGATATCGCCTATAAGTCTTTCCAAAATACGCAAAGACCCTCACAGATCAGCTTTAGCTTAAAGGACCACTATAGGCACCCAGACCACTTTAGCTCAGTGAGGTCTGGGTGCCAGGTCCATCTAGGGTTAACCCTGCAGATGTACACATAGCAGTTTCAGAGAAACTGCTATGTTTACTTTAGGGTTAATTCAGCCTCTAGTGGCTGTCTCATTGACAGCCGCTAGAGGAACTTCCGCGCTTCTCACTGTGAAAATCACAGTGAGAAGACGCTGATGTCCATAGGAAAGCATTGAGTAATGCTTTCCTATGGACAGATTGAATGTCATTCGGCGGATTACGTCGGAAGAGGGAGGAAATTTCCCCAGCTCCGAGGGAGCCCAGCGCTGGAGAAAGGTAAGTGATTAACCCCTTCCTGCCCTTCAGCCGGGCAGGAGTGGGGGGGACCTAAAGACCCTATAGAGCCAGGAAAACGAGTTTGTTTTCCTGGCACTATAGTGGTCCTTTAACAAGAACCCAAATATTATAAAAACAAAACCATCACAGTTAAAATGAACAGAATGTTCTTTCTGATTAGCAACACTTTCATACATTTCCTCTGCTGAAAACCCATGGCAACAAATGTAGAGCTTAATTAAAATGGCATTAGCTTATCCTAAACTCCAACTTGACTATTGCTTCCTCAGCTAACTAAGCATTTCTGAACTATTGAGGAGCATGCTTCCCAAATATTTCAAGGATACCCAAACAGGGACTGCACAGCTGCATAAAGCTCAAATATTAAAAGAAAAGAACAGATTTTATAATTAAAGGGATACTATAGTCACCAGCTTAATGTATTTGTTCTGGTGAATATAGTCAGTCCCTGCAGGCTTTTTGCTGTAAACACTAAATGCAGTGTTTACATTACAGCCTAGGGATACCTCCAGTGGAGCCACTCAGATGGCTGCTAGAGGAGATTCCTGGGGCAGTGCTGCACACATTCAGTTTCTCCACCCTTTGCATGAAGACACTAACCTTTCCTCATAGAAAGGTTAGTGAATCAATCAATGCATCTCTATGAGGAGACACTAATTGCAAGAGTGGCATTTGGCTCTGCCCACAGCCCGCTTCCTTGGCTGAGATAATCAGAATTGACAATCTCAGCCAATCTAATGCTTTCCTATGAGAAAGCATTGTGATTGGCTAAGATCACTTCTGATGATGTCAGTCAATGAGGCAGATCAGGGGCAGAGCCATCACCAGTAGACTGGAATAAAGGTAAGATTTAACTATATTTAGGGGTCTAGTTTTTTATAACATTATAGGGTCAGTAATACATGTTTGTGTATCTGACCCTATAGTGTTCCTTTAACTCAAGTCCCACGTAAACTCTCCTTCCTGGTGTTTGTGTGTGGGTGTTGGTTCTGGGGAATTAAGGAGTGAGTGGCCTAAGCTAAATGTGTGTGAACGAGCATGAGGTCTGCCAAAATTGCTGCTTACATAGTTTTTAAAAAGTTGGTTTTAAATGGTTACAGTTTACAGTGTGATTTTACTTATCACAATCTTTAAAACAGGTTAGCTTGCTGTCTGTGCACCACAGATACAAAACATTGTTTAGCTTTTGCATTTTACTTGTTAGTAACATTTCTAATCACAATTATGCAGCTATAAAAAAAATAAAAAATAAAAATATTGGAATATATAAAAATTATAGACAGGCGTAAGAACAAGGGTAGTAGTGAAAGCTTCGTTGCTCATTCTAACTTGTTTTATTGTCTCCAGGAGTTCACTCTTCCGCATTATCTTAAAACATATATGTGTGTTATATATGTATGTATACAGAAGCTGTGATAGCTTTACAGTAAACATTAAACATTCAAGTATCAGACTTAGAAATATGTGTTTGATTGAAAGGCATATTTATTCTGGATTTCTTGTTTCCCCTATTAAGTAGCAACTTAAATTATGTGATGCATGTACTTTGGATTTACACTTTTTATATTTTCTATTTTTATAGGATATAAAGGAAGGCACTAGGGATTGCCTATTCTTGCACATACAGACAAAATATACTCTGCTGGCATTTTAGCAATCTACTTAGAATATGAGAATATCCTGCAAATGTTGGTTACATTAGATTGTCATCACTATCTAGGTCCTAGGACAAATTAATAAGAGGAAACAAACACCTATAAATGTACATTTTTAATTTTGTATCCCCTAACATCAGTTTACAAACAGACAAAAAATGTGGTATTGTCTTCATTTCAGTGTTCCAAACAAATGTCACAATTCATTTTTTCTTTTTATAAATGCGAAAGGAGGTTGAATTAACCACATGGAAAAATATCACCTAAGGCAGTGGGGGAGGAGGAAGAGGCAATGCTCTTGAGTGGCCTGAGAGTTGGACAGCTTTGCACCAGGGGTCATTGGAACCAAACATATCAAAGTATGAGAGTTGTAGCATAAGCATTACAACAATTACCACATTCTCAGTATATAATGTTCATACCTACAGCCTACACTGTACACAAACACTGTATAGACGCAAAGTATTATATGTACAAAATAGATCTCGTATAAATTCATGCACCACACATAGGTCAAAAAGAAAATTATTTTTTAAACATTAGTACAAGGGGTGAGTGGCTAAAAAAAACCTCAGTGAGATTTTATAAATCTGCAAATGTATGAGCCTTTTAATCAGATATTCATGTACATTTTCCAAAATTACTACCACAGTCTTACCAAGCAGTATGAACATCATGGAAGGTAAGGAATGTTGTCTGGCTACCATGTTAAGATTAAGGTTTGTAGAGTTCAGTAATCAATTATTTAAAACTGCTAAAATCTTAAAATAGTGATCATAAAAATAATATAACTATCCTAAGTAATGCAGGCCAATCATCTCCTACCTCATATTTTTGGTCTGACAATATGCTTGTTGAAATCTAACCAGGTGAGTGTCATCTGATAACTAGGGCTGACCTGCCATAGGCCTTCTGTAGTTACTCATACATAAAACCTGATGGTATGATCAGTTTCTCTCATGTTGTGGTTATGTATGCATCCTAGCATCCTACTGCTTTACATCAAAATGGCTTAAATGATCTCTATACAGAACTTCTAAGAATAAAGGGGATCGTATATATCACCAAAGAGTTTCAGGTTTAACTTTTTTCTTATTAAGTAAAAGTATAAGCTGGCAATAATTATCTTATAAAAAGGAGGCTACGTAAAAAACCTAAAGCAACATTGAATAATGCAGCAAATTCACAGCAAGAGGCTTCTTATTTTAGATGCTCTGGATGTGAAGGGATGCATGTCACATTAATAAGGCACATTCCATCTCTACATAAATTGATCCTCACAGCTACAGTCTGTCCTGAAATATGGGGAGGTTGCTCTGTTTTGTTTTTGGCTTCTGGCTGATATTTTGGCACTAGAGTAGTTACAACGAGGCAGCTCCCCAGAAATGAATTTGGCACAAGTAAAGGAAAAACAATGTTCAAAACACAAGTCATGGCCAAATACCAAAGATCCACACGGTGTGAGTGCCACAGCTTCAACCTGCTTTAAGTGTCTCCTCCAAGAACAAAAGGGTGTTGGCTGGGTCACAAACAAGAGCCGTCATCCCTCCCTTAAAAGGCTTAAATTTTAATCACACTCACTAACTCCTTAAAAAAGTTAAACTTCTAAACATAAACTTTTTTAACTCCTTAACTTCCACTGAGGGCATCTTATCTGCTGGAGGCTATTTGACTCCTTCTGGAGGGGGTATAAACCATCCCACCACTTTTTAACACATTTGTGTTTAAGTCTCAAATGTGCACAGATATTTAATTTCAGATATAGAAAATAAATCCTGCATCATGCAGCAATTAACCTCCACATGGTTAAAAAAAAAAAAAAAAAATTAAGAAAAAAAAAAACTTAGGATACTTGTAAAAATAACATACTTTAAGGTATTGAATTAAAAATAATCTGGCTAAAATCCCCTAAAGAATTCTAAAAATGTATCATATTAAATTTTGTGGCCAAGACCATTTGTAAATCTATGACACAGTTGTTTCAAGCAGAGAAGGGGAGGAGTTAAAAAGATAATTGGGAAGACATTATCCCACAGAATGAAGGACATTGTGTACATAATAGGATAATTCAGTAAAGCTTGGAATAATGTTTGGCAATAAAAAGATGACACTCTTTTTCTGTGTCTGTTATGGACAATTCCACAGGAATGTCTTAGTCCGTCTTCCAGACCTTGTTCAAAATCTTCACCACCTCATCATAAATAATAAAGACAATGGCCACATCAAGACATACACGTCCAAGACGGGGCACTGTCCCCTTGTAAAACCTGCAGAAAGACAAATTTAGAGAGAAACTAGATTTAAGACCAAGAAAACAGCAGCAATAGATACACATGGTTTAATTACAATGGGGTGAATAGTAAGCAATAAGGAAGAGGTGATCAGTAGGCACATTGTTACATGAAGGGCCAGTGGAGGAGGCAGAAAAGATGGCAGTTATAGAGTTTTTATAGTAAGTAAAGTAACAGAAGACAAAACAGACTTACGCTTTGGGTCCCTCGTATTTGAGTATCTTGTAAGCACAATCCAAGGTGCTTTTATACTTATGAGCCTCTAGTCCCTGCAGAAGAGATAATAATGGGAGATTATGATCTCGTTTTCAGGGAAGGGGTGCGGATGGGGAACAGTATGGGAGTTATGTAAAAAGAGCCATTTTCCAGCAAAGTATCAAGTCTCTATAACCATGGAAACTAGTATAATGTTCCTCCTGATCCACCATTATAACTTTGCCCCAAATGTGCTCTCTCTATATAACCTCCTATCATTCTTTGCAAAATAAAAATGTTTTCACTGTTGAGAGTCAATTCCCACCTGCATTCTGGTCTTCACTACATCCAATGGTGTATTGCCAAACACACTGGCTGCACCAGCAATAGCTCCAAAAGCCCCAGTCACTAATGGGTTCATAGGTTTGTTGGGGTTGTCACCTGAAGAAAAAAAATACACAATACAAAATGAATTAAGAGAAAATTGGTTTGAAATATATGGTTATTCAGAGAGAATAAAAGCGTAACATTGATCTCAAGTGAAAAAAAAAAATAGATCAAAACATTGGTTTGGGAAGGGAGACAGAACAGGACCGACAGAATGAAACAACACTGAAGATTAAAGTAGAATAAGAGAATTAATGGAGCTTGTCGACAAGTTTAGACACAGAGGTAAACTACATATGAGCTGAGAGAATAGAATAAAAATGCCCAATAGAAGATTAGCCAGCAGACATACTTGAGACAATGTAAGCAGAGGGCCTCCTATCAGCGAGATTTACCTCTATACCAGTTCCTCATTGATGTCATGACAAAGAAGCGTATAGCCTGGTTGGAACCTTGTTTAAGGACAGTGGCTGTAAGACCTTGATAAGTTCCCTTTATACCTAATTAATACACAAAAACATAATATGTTCCACAAATATACCATGAGGGAAATAAGAAAGTGTGCAGGTTGTGTGGTATATATAAAGGAGACATTCTGAATCAATATGTTACTAGCAGCTACCAAATGGTTCTAAACCTCAATTATTTTAGTAAACCATATTCTCCATCACTAACATTTGGAAATTCAGACAAAAATAAACATTATGCCAAACAAAGCATTTTGAAAGAACACCTGGGCAATTTCTGAAAATCGAAACACTGATCGGCCATTCATGGTGACTGAATAAAGTCCCACAATTTACAGGTACTGAAATTGTATATAAATAAGTACTGGGACAAGTGATGTTCTAAAATGTACACTCAACATACTATTTGCATCATCCTCCAATTTGCAGTAAGCGCAGCAAATGGAGACATCTTTATTACTAGACTTTTGGGAATTTGACACGTAGGTTTTGGATACATAAAGTTATCTAAGTGAAGGTGGGGGGGGGCGACAAAAGGGAATAAGAAAAGAGTACCTTGCTGTCTAATAATTTCCCGTACTCCATGGAAAAAACCTTGGTATTTAGGGTTAGGTGAGCACTGATCATGTATAAACTTCACCTAGAATGAGGAAAAATAAATCATATAGTTATGTTAGCATTCAGCATCACCCGTTACACAGAAATAACATGTACAAATTTAACATTACATCACCTAGTAACAAAGTTAACCACCAATTATTTAACACTAGGTTGTGGTAATTTACAGAATTGTTATTGTAGTATACATACACATAAATCATCATCTTAGTATTGTAGAATACACGATTTAAAATCGTATAGTATGAGTAAGCAGCATACTATATTAGGGTTGATGTAAAAAGGTGCAGTTCTTAAAGGTGAGCTCTAGATGGTGCTAAAGTATTTTTTGTCTGCTAATGCTTCTACATTAAAGGAAATACTGTACAGAATAACTTAAAAACATAAGAAACATTTTTCTTAGGAGATGTATTGCCACTGATTTTCTTCGGACATTCGCCAAACCATTGAATTAGATTGTTAGTGTTGAGCAGGACGGAGGGAGCATTTTTCCATTGCATTTTGTGAGTTGGATGCTACTTTAATAGACAGAAGGATATGCAAAGCAGAAAGAAAACCGCATGCCATCTGACTGTGAATGTAAACTACAATATCGCTCTCAACCAAGAATATTACCATCAATGAATATGTGTTTTAGTGTTTATAAAATACACCCTACCCTCCATTTATATATAAAGGACGTAAGAGATTCCAGAGAGTGCACATTTGCTGGGATTGCTCAGGAAGCTGCAGTAAATTTTTACATTGAGCTGCTAACCATCTTTAAGATCTACACAAATAGGCTGGGTTACAAATAACATTTTACTGCCAAAATATTGGCAGAGCCAGTAAACTCCACCTCTGGAGGAGCAATATAACACCACAAATCAAGCCTTGCTATTGTTCTATATATGTTATTGCGAATTCATGTTATCTCACTATTCCATAAATCACCATGTCTTATAGCTAGTTAGGATATACCGTGTTATGTGTGTATACACTGCTCAAAGCAGTATATTGCTCTCTACGTGCGCAAAGTGCTCTGTGAACGGTTTCTATATGCATGGATACTCTGCTTTGTGGGTTATGTTTCTCTACATATAGACATATTGTTGTATAGGTTATATTGATGCATGTATGGATATACTACTCTATAAATTATATTGCTGTATGTATAATACACTACTCTATAAATTATATTGCTGTATGTATAATACACTACTCTATAAATTATATTGCTGTATGTATAATACACTGCTCTATAAATTATATTGCTGTGTGTATTATACACTGCTCTATAAATTATATTGATGTATGTATGATATACTGCTGTGGGTTATATTGATGTATGTATTATACACTGCTCTATAAATTATATTGATGTAGGTATGGATATACTACTCTATAAATTATATTGATGTATTATACACTGCTCTATAAATTATATTGCTGTATGTGTAATACACTACCCTATAAATTATATTGCTGTATGTATAATACACTGCTCTATAAATTATATTGCTGTGTGTATTATACACTGCTCTATAAATTATATTGATGTATGTGTATATACACTGCTCTATAAATTATATTGATGTAGGTATGGATATACTACTCTATAAATTATATTGATGTATTATACACTGCTCTATAAATTATATTGCTGTATGTGTAATACACTACCCTATAAATTATATTGCTGTATGTATAATACACTGCTCTATAAATTATATTGCTGTGTGTATTATACACTGCTCTATAAATTATATTGCTGTGTGTATTATACACTGCTCTATAAATTATATTGATGTATGTATAATACACTGCTCTATAAATTATATTGCTGTGTGTATTATACACTGCTCTATAAATTATATTGCTGTGTGTATTATACACTGCTCTATAAATTATATTGATGTATGTATTATACACTGCTCTATAAATTATATTGATGTGTATATATGGATACACTGCTCTATAAATTATACTGATTTATGTATTATACACTGCTCTATAAATTATATTGATGTGTAAATATGGACAAACTGCTCTATAAATTATATTGATGTGTATATATGGATACACTGCTCTATAAATTATATTGATGTATGTGTGGATACACTGCTCTGTGGGTTATATTGTTCTATGCACAGATGCACTGCTCTGTAGTTTATGTGTATGGTTATATCAATTTCTGTAAATTAGATTGTTCTCTTGTAGTAAATATGTTCACAAACACTTTTAAATTTGGCACTTAACCTTAAATGTTTAGCACAAAGGATTTTTTGTAATGCTTGTTTATAATATAAACAGGTTTCGATTTCATTAACTAGTGATGGTCACAAATCAGCCTGTGGAATGGCAAACACATGGAGAGGGCACAACAGGGGCTCCCACCTTAACCGTCTCCATGGGACAGACCACAACAACAGCCTCGGCCACACCAGCACCAAGACCGCACAGCAAACTACGTTTATTGTCCAGCTTCCCATCAGCATCCCGCATGTGATTACTGAGAAACTCAAACATCCCAAACCTGGAGGGAGAGAGATGGTGGTGAGGGGGGCACAGGGAGAGTGTGGAGATTTGAGGTGACAATAGAAGCTGTTGTTGGACAAAGTTTGAAACACACAGTGAAAACATGCAAATGCAAGGACAGAAGTGCATTAATAAAATAAAAATTGTCATTATATGGAGCTAACCGATCCTTAACAACCACAAACCAGCAGAGAATTCCACCACCTATTCATCAAGTTACCTGACTGCTGCCTTAGGAATGGAACCATACAGCAGTGAACTGAGCCCCCGGTACAGCCCTTTGACACCATGTCCGTCAACAGTTTGCTTCACACAGTCAGCTTTAACAAAGGAAGAAAGAGAGAAAATATGCAGAGCAGTTTGAAAGAGCATCACATACAAATAAATTTCACTGTTAAAAATGTTTTTTGATACAATCCTCTACATATAATAATGCAACTTAAACTGTGTGCTCCCCCCATAACCCACTGCTTCCATCATCCATGAAATGACTTACCTATGCCCCGGTACCTTGGTGGATTTGCCTTCTCATCAAGCTGTAGCTGTGTCTTAACATATTCAGTGGGGAATGTGATGCAGATTTCTATACCTCCAGCGATCCCACCTGTGGGGAAACAGATAAAGAGTATTCTAGATCACTCATATATTCTGTAGACTGGGTTTAATAAATGCATATCACTGCAGTTCATGGTTGGAATTTAAGGGTCTTATGAGAAATGCGTGTATTTTCAGAGTTCTGCTGTTAACTGGAAAACTCTTGTGGGGAATTTGCAATTATTAGAGTTAACAGGTGGAATTTTTAAAGTGACTAGGCAAATCCCAAGGCTGTGAATGGGCAAATTATCAGGGTAAACTAGTAAAATGTAAAGGTGAATGGGCAAACTAAGGTAAATATGAATGTGAATATTAAGGCAGATAGAAACGCACAGTGTTTTTTCAAGGTTCTTAAGAGTAAATGGGCTGCTTCACAGAGTAGATTGCCAGAAGAAAGGGAGAAAGGGTATATTTTGAGTAACTTGGGGTGAATAGCCTGCTTATCAAAGAATCGGGATGAGCTGACAAATGTGAGGCCTCTGGGTGAAAGACCAGAATTGTAGGTAATTACAAGGAGAATCCTACTATTTACTTTATTGTTACAGCTACTGTGGTTTGGCATTTTCTAACACAGTTACTCCTTGTAGAGCAAGTCTAACCATACAAACAAACCACGTTTTTCCTTAGGCTTCAAGCTGAACATTGTTGTTTTTCAAGCCCTGCTATACCTAATCCAAATATTTCTATTGAAGCAGGAAAAATGTACAGTAACACTCCAAACACCTAAAACAATTTGTTTTTCTAAAGTGCTTTATGTGTGTCCTCCCCCCACAATCATTTTGTACAAAGTGCATATTTCAATAGAAATTGGCACTTTTATAAATTAACCTGGTTACACCCCCTGGCTTTCAATCAGACAACAGTTTCTGTTACTTCCAGGCTTGGTTAACTCAAGAGGCAGCAATTGCTCTGTGCACCTGTCTTGCAAAGATGTCTAATTGAGCTGTATTGGACAGTCACATAAAGTCTGGACTGGGGATGAAAGGGGGGGGGAGCTTACAAAGGCTACAGACAAGAGAACAGCAGGTTTTGCAGGCTCACAGATATACCCTAATAAACAATATACAGAATTATATGTATGCATGTTTTCATTGGGGTATATCTACTAAACAGCTTTATTTTTAGTGCAGTGTCCCTTTAACGCTGGCCCATAGTTCAGCCATGTACCTGCTGTGTGCTACATGTCCCAAAACAATCTGTCATAAACTGTGGTTTACCTGAAGAAAGGCAAACCACTTATGAAACATATACACAGGATTCTATGCAGTTAAGGGAATGTTTGTTGAAAATGTTTACTAATAATTTAGAACCCTAACCTCATGTTTTGCTCAGATTAAAGTGCACTATCACACAACTGTGTGATTCATTCATTTCTAAATACTCTTAATATGCAACAGTGGAATAACCAGTGTCACAAAGTGCACAGCTACCCACTTTACTTGATACAGTGTATTGAGCATGAGTCAGCATTGTTTCTGAAGGTGATAGCTGATTGGCCAGGCTGGACAACACCCCTCTCCTTAGCAGACAGCTCAGTATATGCTGCAATAGCAGAACAGGCTGCATTCTTTCTAGATGCAAAACTCAGAGAGCAAATCTGCATCATTGTTAAATGATCTCAGTGTAGATGATCCAGGCAGTCCTGTTTAGTTAGTAATAGTTACCAGCAGTGAGGGGCAGGGTGCATAGTCCAGGAATTGAGCAGTGTGCAACAAGGAACTTGTTCTATTTCAGTCACCACTCCCAAAAATTAAAGCACTTTACTGTATTGTAGGTGTTGCATACTTCATGACAGAGTGTTTGCTGTTGCTGGTATATCATCTGTTACGAAAGGGTTGAAATACTGCCAGATCACTGTGCACACTGTGTGAAAGTGATCCATATTCTAGATAATGAACCTACAAGGATGGTTCTTCATTGGTATTTCAGTTCTACAGTGCTCTACAGTGCCCAATAACATAGAGAAATGCAAAGTTATGCACTTCGGGGTTAAGAATGCACAAGCAACTTACACACTAAATGGTAGTGAATTAGGGATAACCACACACGAGAAGGATTTGGGAATTGTTATAGACAACAAATTAGGCAGCAATATGCAATGTCAATCTGCAGTTGCTAAGACCAGTAAGATTTTGTCATGTATAAATAGGGGCATAAATATAATTTTGCCTCTTTATAAATCGCTGGTAAGACCACACCTTGAATATGCTGTGCAATTTTGGGCACCTGTTCTAAAGAAGGATATCATGGCACTGGAAAGAGTCCAGAGACGAGCTACAAAATTGATAAAAGGAATGGAGCATTTTAGTTATGATGAAAGGTTAAAAAAATTAAATCTGTTTAGTTTGGAAAAACGGCGCCTGAGAGGGGATATGATAACTTTATACAAATATATTAGGGGCCAGTACAAACCATTATCTGGAAATCTATTCATAAACAGGGCTATACATAGGACACGAGGTCACACATTTAGGCTGGAAGAAAGGAGATTTCATCTAAGGCAAAGAAAAGTTTTTTTTACAGTAAGAACAATATGGAATTCTCTGCCTGAAGGGGTGGTTTTGTCAGAGTCCATACAGATGTTTAAACTGAAAATGGATAAATACTTACAAAAACATAACATACAGGGATATCATTTCTAATTAGTGGGGTAATAGCTGCTTGATCCAAGGAAACATCTGACTGCTATTTTGGGGTCAAGAAGGAATTTTTTCCTAGTTTGTGGCAAAATTGGAACCGCTTCAGACCAGGTTTTTTGCCTTCTTTTGGATCAACAGCAACAACATTTGTGAGGAAGGCTGAACTTGATGGACGCAAGTCTCTTTTCAGCTATGTAACTATGTACACTAATGTTGGCACCTATGCCAAATAAAAGCCCCCCCTCCCCCCCAAAAGGTTAAACATTGTCTTTTTAAAAACTGTTTAAAATTATTATCCTTTGTTAAAATAAAATACTACACTCAAGGATATCAAACAATTGCAAGCATAACAGAGGTTTAAGACTCCTCATCAAAAAAAAAAAAAAAAAAAAAAATATATATATTTATTTATATTGTGTTAAATGTGTGTGACAATTATTGGCACTTTTTAGTCAATATTTACTTTGCTACAGTTCTTAGTCTTCTCCTATAATGTCTGATGAAGTTGGAGAGTACATGGCAAGGGATCTCAGACCATTCCCCTATACAGAATCTCTCCAGATCCTTCAAATTACAAAGTAGAAGCTGGTGGACTCATCCCACAGGTTTTCTAAGGGGTTCAAGTCAGGGGACAAAGATGACCATAGCAGGACCTTCAGTTTTGTGGTTAGTAAACCATTTTTTTGTTCCTTTTGATGTATGTTCTGGGTCATTGTCCTTCTGGAAGAGCCAACCATGGCCCATTTTAAGCTTTCTGGCCTAGGCACTCAGGTGCTCCTTTAACGGGTTACTATAACTGTTTTGAGAGGAGGAACCTTTCCGCTATTACATGTCATACTGGGTACTATAAGGAAGGTCCTCCTCTCAATTTGCAGTAAAAGATGAAGAAGAGGTTTTACTTACCTTGAATCCAGCACCAGACAAAGCTCAGACGCTGCACTTCAGCGCCCTCTCGGACGTCACTGGGACTGTGCACAGTCCAATCACTGGACCATTTCACCGGTTCAGAGTAGATGGGCTCCAGGGAGGGAGGTATTTTTTAGGGTGCAAATAGCCCCAGCATTCAATTAGAAAGAAATCTGTATGTGCAGTGTTTCAAGCAAAAATTAATGAAGTGGTCATGGTGTTTGTAGTAACCCTTTGTTCAGGATGTTATATAACCTAACAAGGTCCTCTGGTAGGAAAACAGCTCAAAAACATCAAATAGCCACGACCATATTTAACCGTGGGCATAATGTACTTTTCAGTATGGCTACTTCTCTATGTGTGCCACACCTACTTCTGTTGTGTATTCCAAAAAGTTCTATTTTGGTTTCATCTAACCATAGAAAGTGACCCCATTTCTAGTTACAGTAATGTATGGCAAATTGTAGATGCTTCAGGTTATTTTGGGTGAGAGTAGAGGCTTTTTCTTTAAACTCTTCCAAATAACTTGTGGTGTTGTAGCTGATGTCGAATTGTAGTTTTGGAGACTTTCTAACCCCAAGGCACAACTAACTTCTGCAATACACCAACTATGATCCTTGAAAATTTTCTGGTCAGTTGATTATTGCCCTGGTCAGTTAATTATTGCCCTGCTGGTGGAAACTGACATTTGCAAGGCTTTTGCTATTTTCTTATAACCACTTGCCATTATGTGAAGCTCAACAACCTTTTGGCGCACATCACAGCTATATTCCTTGGTCTTGGTCCACTGTGATGAATAAAGAGGGGAAGTTAGCATATATATTTATACCCCTGCGAAACAGGAAGTCATAGTTGAACAATCTCCTGTTCCTAGTCACCCAGGTGTACAAAATTGATATCCACGAGAGCAGAATATTTTTTTTTATTTTTTTTTAACAAAAGGTTAAACTATAAAGACAATTTTCAAAGCCTTCCTTACTAATATTTCCCAAGGGTGCCAATATTAGTGGAGGGCACCGTATGAAAGTATATACTGTAAAATGTTTAACACCTCTTGCATGTTCACTAATCTTAGTACAGTGTCCTGGACACATGAATTATATGAGAAATGTAACAGCCACTGTGCTTCCTTCCTCCTCTACCGATAGAGAGCTGGAAGCTTATATTTAGCAGGTGTGTGTGGCACCAGGTCACTCCTGGCAAAGAGGGAAGAATAAACTGACAAGTGATTGGTTGTACTTGTTAAATTCTGCAAAATTCTTTATGGGGTATCTTGGTCATTCAATTCAATGGCAAGCATAATGCTAAATAAACATCAGCAACGGTATCACCTTATGTTTTTGTGTGCTTTTTCTGCCTCATAACTTTTGACTGAGTAAGCACCATGGAGGCTGCAAGTAGGGATCAACCGATATTGGGTTTTTTAAAGCCGATACCGATAATCTGTGAACTTTCAGGCCGATAACGTGTCGATATTCTGCCCATTTACAATTTTTAAAAAATAAACTATTTTTAAAGGTAAATGCACAAAATATACATGCCACATGTAGTGGATGCAGTGTGTTTAGACAGGGGAGCTCTGTGTGTGTGTAGTGGATGCAGTGTGTGTTTGTGTAGTGTGTATAGTGAATGCAGTGAGTGTGTAGTGTGTATAGTGAATGCAGTGTCTGTGTAGTGTGTGTGTATATATATATATATATATATATATATATATATACATACATACATACATATATATATATATATATATATATATATATAGTGAATGCAGAGTGTGCGTTTGTGTAGTGTTTATAAATAGTGAATGCAGAGTGTGTGTTTTTGTAGTGTGTGTATAGTGAATGTAGTGTATGTATAGTAAATGCAGTGTGTGTAAAGTGAATACAGTGTGTTTGTATAGTGTGTGTATATAATTAATGCAGAGTGTGTGTGTTTGTGTAGTGTGTGTGTGTTTGTATAGTTTGTGTATATAATGAATGCAGTGTATGTGTGTGCGTTTGTATAGTGTGTGTATATAATGAATGCAGTGTGTGTTTGTATAGTGTGTGTATATAATGAATACAGTGTGTGTGCGTGTTTGTATAGTGTGTGTATATAATGAATGCAGTGTGTGTGCGTTTGTATAGTGTGTGAATATAATGAATGCAGTGTGTGTGCGTTTGTATAGTGTGTGTATATAATGAATGCAGTGTGTGTGTGTTTGTATAGTGTGTGGATATAATGAATGCAGTGTGTGTGTTTGTATAGTGTGTGTATATAATGAATGCAGTGTGTGTGTGTTTGTATAGTGTGTGGATATAATGAATGCAGTGTGTGTGTGTTTGTATGTTGTGTGTATATAATGAATGCAGTGTGTGTGTTTGTATAGTGTGTGGATATAATGAATGCAGTGTGTGTGTTTGTATAGTGTGTGGATATAATGAATGCAGTGTGTGTGTTTGTATAGTGTGTGGATATAATGAATGCAGTGTGTGTGTTTGTATAGTGTGTGGATATAATGAATGCAGTGTGTCTGTTTGTATAGTGTGTGGATATAATGAATGCAGTGTGTGTGTTTGTATAGTGTGTGGATATAATGAATGCAGTGTGTGTGTATAGTGTGTGGATATAATGAATGCAGTGTGTGTGTGTTTGCATAGTGTGTATGTATAGTGTGTATATATAATGAATGCAGTGTGTTTGTATAGTGTGTGTGTGTTTGTATAGGGTGTGTATATAATGAATGCAGTGTGTGTTTGTATAGTGTGTGGATATAATGAATGCAGTGTGTGTGTATAGTGTGTGGATATAATGAATGCAGTGTGTGTGTGTTTGCATAGTGTGTATGTATAGTGTGTATATATAATGAATGCAGTGTGTTTGTATAGTGTGTGTGTGTTTGTATAGGGTGTGTATATAATGAATGCAGTGTGTGTTTGTATAGTGCATGGGTCGTCAACCTGGTCCCTACGGCCCACTAGTGGGCGTTTCAGGATTCCAGGTGGGCGGTAGGGATTTCGAAAGCTAAATCCTCTTTTTAAGAGGATTTCTCCTTTTGGGTGGGCCCGAGCGGCTCTAAGGGCACAAGTTTTCCGTAACCGGCAGGAGGAAGTGCTTCCTCCTGCCAGGCCACCTTCTGGACCCCCCGGCATGGCAGAGTTCTAATCAGACACGGCGAGGGAGCTCTAACCGCTCTGCTCTGCTCCAGGAGCCGGAATATGACGTCATATTCCGGCTCCCGGCATCAGTAGACAGCCCGCGAGGGAGCAGAGCAGAGAGATTAGAGCTCCCTCGCCGCGTCTGATTAGCACACAGCCGCCCGCCGAAGTGAAGCCCCACTGGACCCCAGGGACAGATCCACACCAGCTCTCCAGGTAGGGAGGCTGGGTGGACATTTAATATTAATAATTTGTGTGTATGTCTGTAAGGTGTATGTGTCTGTCTGTAAGTGTGTTAGTAAGTGCATGTGTGAGTATGTGTATGTTTGTCTGTATGTGTCTGTAAGTGTATGTGTGAGTGTTTGTCTGTGAGTGTGTGTGTGTGTGTGTGTGTGTGTGTGTTTGTCTGTGAGCAGAGTACTTGTAGAATAGGAGAAAGAAGGAGCAGAGTACTTGTAGAATAGGAGAAGAAGGAGTAGAGTACTTGTAAAAAAGGAGAAAAAAGGAAAAGGAGAGAATTGTTGTTGAATAATAATAATAATAATAATAATAATAATAATAATAATAATAATAACTAGGCACTCAGGTGCTCCTTTGAATGGTTACTATAACTGTTTTGAGAGGAGGAACCTCTATGTGTCAGATACTTACACACACACACACACACCTTGACATACAGATACATACACACACACACACACAAATACACACTGTGTGCCAAGGTGTGCTACTATGTGCCTGTGTGTCAGATTCATACACACTGACACACAGATACACACACTGGCACATACAAACACAGATACACACACACTGTGTGTACTTGTGTGTCAGATTCACACACACATCGGCACATAGAAACACACATACACACAGATATACACTGTGTGTCAGTGTGTGCCACAATGTGCCAGTGTGAATCTGTGTGTCAGATACACACACACACACACATTACACAGTGACAGACACATACACACAATGGTACATACAAACACAGATACACAAACCTTGACACACCGTCATGTTAAAAAATAAATAAATAATTTTTAAAAAGGCGCAGGTTTTTGTAACGGGGCGAAGTGAGAGGGGTTCCACGATGTTGATACACTATGTCAAAGGGTTCCAGCGGAAAAATTAATTGGGAACCCCTGCTCTAATGTATGGTGTTAGAGTGTCCCTTCAAAGTGTAGCTATCATGGATAGCATGATTTGATTACTTTTAAAATTACAACACTGCATGTGTAGTAGTAAAGAAATTCTATTGTGACCTTTACAGCTATGTTGTTGGCATTTTGGTATAAACTGCTACTTCCGCCTCCAAACAGGCATACACTCATTTATTGTGGAATGACTCTACCAGAATATACGGACGAATGCATAAGCATCTGTTCCAGGCAGACATATTTTCAAGATAATTTTTTATTTTTTTATTTACATACATCGTAAATTAAACCACTAAGTATGTATCTACAAACAAAGTGTTGTGTATTTCCTAAAAATGTGGCTTGCACAACATGGTACTATATGATTATACTATTCTATGACAACTTGCTGATGTGTGGCTATATTAATAAAGGGTCAGCTGAGATTCAAGGCTTGTGACGCAACTATTATCAATTGTTTATTAAGCAAAACAAATTAACCATGCAAGGTTGACATGCAAATAAGTGAAGAGACAAACCAGAACAAATGCAGCCAAGGACCTTCTTTGTAAGAACTCAGGGATACATTTAGACACACTGGGGAGGGGGGGGAGAGGGGGTAAAGATCTGTGTTAAAATAGGTTATTCTCCCAGTTCTAATACAGATCAGGCATGGCCAGTATTGTACCCTTCTTAAGTGCTCTGAGGTCCAGAGGCTCAAACATATACGATGCAAGATAAATAAAATACAGAACTTTGTCTCAGAGAAATACAGAGAAAAGCATGACTGAAGGCTAAAGGCAAACAAGGAAGGTATGGAGAGCGGGGGCTGGGAGAGATGGAAAGCAAACAAGAATGAAAGGCACTTAGTGAAGAACGCAATTACGCTTTATAATATAGTCAGAATCTTCAGTACAATAAACTACAAACAATACAGACAGATAAGGTACTTAAAGTTTTATCTACCAATGTTAACTATTTTGTGGAAAAAAGAAAACAGCTTTAACTATGTTGAGTAATTTTCAAAGCATACACAGGTCAAATGTCAAAAGCTTGTAACATTTTTGACCACTTTGTTCAATAGATCAAGTTTCTCGAGTTGCAAAGTTTGCAAAATCTCCACTGCTTGATCACTAAATGTGGAGTTAAGTATTGCTGTGTACCTTAAAACTAAATAAATATGCATTATTAGTATGATCTATGGAGCTTATAGATATACTGACTTGTTTCAAATATTATTTGCATCAACTGCTCTTTGCATAGTCTTACCCTACTTGGTTTCTTTTAATTTACTAAAAATGCTATTCAACTTTAGTTACAATTTTCTGGCAGCTTCACGACTTACCAAGAGTTTAAATCAAAATGTGAATATACAGAACTATGAATACATATATCTTCCCAAATTAACAATTTTCCTTAATACTTAAACACTCCAGCCCCCATTAACAACTACATCTCTATTAAGGATTTGTTGTCCTGGTGCCTGTCTGCTCTGCCCCTTTGCAGTACCCCTTCTACGGCCACTGCACTAGTAAGGAAAATGTCGCCGTTGTATGACGCTCTCAGCCTATCACTGGACACCAATCGCAGCAAATACTTTAGAGATATATGTATGTATTGAGAGGACGTTATTATGGGGACTGGACTGAAGTGTTCCTTTAAAGTTTTGGTACAGGTGGTGACAGGAAGATAACAGAGTCAGAGGTCAGTACCTCAATACCAATAAGATTGCCAAATGCCAGCTTGGATCACATTGCACCATGACAAATAAAAAGTATTGATATATCTTATAAAATAAATACATTATATATAGTGATTTATATGAAAGTATATAATGCTTATATGCAGTGACTGTAGACCAATAAGTAAAAATAACATAGCATATTTGTTACAGCACTGAAAAACACAACATGATCACATGCCAAAATGATACCGTGCATTACATTTTCTCAACCTCTGGGTGTACTTCTGACAGGGTCAGAGAAAATGTCAGAGGTGAATGCTATGCCTAAAGAAATATATTAGCGGCACAAGTTCGAAATCTAATAGCTGTATCAATAGCCAAATACAGTGTGAAAATTAAATCAAGATCTTAATAGGCAGAAAGCTGTTTAGGAACAGCAAACCTCACAATGCTACCATATCATTCTAAAAGAAGTGTCTGCAGCTGGCTAAAAACATGTGTTTTCATTTTAACCACAGGAGAGCTACAAGTTGATGCCCCTGACCTGTAGAATATGTCAGTTATTTCAATGGTTTTATACATTGCCTTTATCAACACTTGCATCTGACCTGGACAGTTTACTCTACATTTTCTGTTTTGCAAATTATGCTGATGCGTGGATGCAAGGAAACTCCTGGGAAGAGGATTCAATTATATATCTTCAAATGGGCATGACATCTCCACATACTGCAGGTGCATTTTTATTCTTTTGCTATTAAATCAAAAGTAAAGCAAACGTTTAATGTCAGTATAAAGGAACACAGACTACGGTATTGTTAATGTGGCAACGTGAGAGTTCACAGTTACTAGTATGCCATCTCAGGGGGAATCCATCTCCTGGCATGTGCATATGGTCAGTGTTCAGTCAAGGAAGTATCCCCTCGTGGGTGAGTGGTTGAACTCTCCGGAGATGCCAAAATGTACAAGAGTGAGAGTTCTGCTGGGCCCTTCCAGTGTCAGTATGCCTGTGGGAAATAAATGTGTGGTGCACAATACTTGCGTGTCCCTCATGCAGTTGTCAGCGTGGTTTAATGCCTGTCCGGCGCTTTCTGCCAGTCTAGGCGTAATCTGCCCAGTGATGGAGCTTGCGCAGGCTCTAGTTGTGGGTTGATGCCCCACAACTTTAGCTGGTTGGCGCCATCTTCGGGGGTCAGGATAGCCTTGAGAGAGCCTTCTCTGGACACCAAGAGCTTCGTGGGATATCCCCACCTGTACTCCGTTGGTGCGAAGTGCCGCAGTAATGGGGGCGAAATCTTTCCTTCTTCGCAGGGTGATCGCTGAGATATCTGGGAAGATTTGTACCGTGGCGTAATAGTCTGGAGGCTTGGGTTTGCTCCTGCTGGCTCGGAGGACGTGCTCTTTAATGTGGTAGTAATGGGCACGTAATAGAACATCTCTGGGTGAGGAGTCTGACAGGTGGCGTGGTCGCGGCACTCAATGAACCCTGTCGAGCAACAGCATATCGGACTGGATCTCGGGCGCGTAAGCACTAAGCAGGCCTCGCACATATGCTTGCAGATCCGCTGGGAGCACTGTCTCAGGTACCCCCCGCAGCCGCAGGTTGTTTCGCCGAGACCTGTCCTCCATGTCCGCCAGTTTCGTTTCTGTGAGTAGTAGTTTGTCTTCCAATCGCTCCACGTGTGTTGCGAGATTGTTGTGGGCAGCCGCCATTTCGTCCATTTTCGTTTCCATGTGCGACGTTCTCTTGCCTATTTCTTGGATATCTTTACGAAGGGAGTCCATGGAATGCTGCCAGGACCCAATCAGCTTTTGGGACAGGGCTTCCAATGCTTGAGTTAGGTGGCTTTTTGTAAGGGCATCCCCTGGTTCAGGTATGCTTTGCGAGGCACTTTCATCGTCGGTACCCTCATCGCCATCTTGGGTAGACGGTAGTAGGCCCGAGTGTGATAGATGAGGTTTCTGTTGAAAGAAATTAAATTTTTCAGCTTTTGTCGAGTTCTTCTTGCTTTTGTGTTGCGACATCTTCTGTGTTGAAGTTTGTGATGCGTTCTGTGTGGTAGGATTGCAACGGATTTTCAGCCCGTTTGCCGGAGCTGAGGATTATGAGTCCATCTTGTCCGGCAGTCGGCCACGCCCCCCAAATTACGGTATTGTTTATAGTGACAGGAGAGCCTTGGTGCAGGCCCTGTGTTAATTGGCAAAGCATTTTTCAAACTTACCTAGGTCCACAAGGCAGCAATGCTGCATCCATTATTTTCCTGCAGAAGAAGCCAGATTGCTCTAACAAGCTATGCACAGCTGATACAGGACCATGCTGCTCAGATGAAACTCTCAGCTACTAAGTGCATCCCTGCATTGCTTTCCTTAGCTCAATAGAGGTAAATGAATTCTCCGACACGAGAATCCCAGAAGCAGGGTATGTGACCAAGAGCACTTGGTATGTTCGGTGTAAGTTGCTAAACCTCTCTAAAATTTTTTAAATATATATTATATATATATATATATTAACCCCTTAAGGACACGTGTGACATGTAATGATTCCCTTTTATTCAAGAAGTTTGGTCCTTAAGGGGTTAAATAACACTAGCGCCAAGGAACTTCTGGTACCAAAACTACAGCAGACTATACTGTTTATGGTGCATGGACTGTTACTGTAATCAAAAGAAAATTGTATTCTTTTTAAACCAATCATTGACCCTTAATTATTGCAATTCTACTATTAACCTAGTCTGATTTGATATTAACTTATTTAGGGTTTGACAAATCTGAAATCTAGCAGCCAGCTAAAAAATTTACTAGCCAGGTTTTTTTTTTTTTTTTAAACTAACGAAGTTCAATTTTCCAACTAGATAAGGCAATTCTTAAAGAGACACTATGGTCACCAGAACCACTACAGCTTAATGTAGTTGTTCTTGTGTCTACAGCCTATCCCTGCAGGCTTTGCAAAGTAAACACTGCCTTTTCATAAAAAAAGGCAGTGTTTAAATTGCTGCGTAGTGACACCTCTAGTGACCGTCACTCAGACGGCCACTAGAGAGTCCTGGGTCAGTACTGCACAGAGTGAACCCCCAAGTTCAGCGTCTCCACGCTCTGAATGGAGGCGCTAAATGTTCCCCATAGAGATGCATTGATTCAATGCATCTCTATGAGGAGATGCTGATTGGCACAATCCTATGGAAAAGGATTGACTTAGCGGAGATCATAAAGAATGATGATCTCAGCCATGGAGACTGGACCAGACGCGGTGAAACTAGCACGGTGTGGGAAAAAAATGTGAGTAAAAACCACCTCTCTAATGTAATCGGAGGGGGACAGGTACCTAAACAGACAGACTCAATGATGGAGACACACACACATTTTCTCACACATGCACAATTGACATTTTTTTTAGTTTGAGTCCACCCATCCTCCTTTGGGTGAGCTGGACTGGATGCTTCACCTGGGGTCCAGTGGGGCTGCTATCTAATCTTCCTGTAGTTCCTCTCTGCTCCCCTGCGCAGTCTCTGCTGTGATGTCATATTTCGGCTCCCGGCATCACTAAACAGTGCACGAAGGAGCAGAGAGGAACTGCAGGAAGATTACTGCTCCCTCACTCGCCACCTACAATGCTCCCGCAGGCGTCCTGTTCCCATGCTCCCGTAGGAGGTCGACCGACTCCCATGGTACCGTGGGCGGCCGGCCGGCTTTAATGCTCCCGCGGCTGTCACGGCGACCCGACGCCTGAGATTTGTCGAGCCTTGGTCTAATTGCGTCATTAAATAACTGCATTATTGCTACTATAAGTAAAGTGCACTGAGGAAGTAGGTGTTTTAAAGGAACACTAAAATGTTAGGAATACAAACCTGTATTCTCAACATTTTAGTGTACCTGTCCTTATTTATAGATTAGATAGAGCTTACACCAACACTGTCACCCCATATTAAAAATAAGTATGTGATAATGATAGAATCTTTTTGGAAATACTCATTATGACTGTGTTGGACTTTTCTTGAAAATTCCAACCAAGTCAAGATATATACAGAGACAAAGTAGGGAGTATTTTGTCTCTGTATTTCTCCCCACCCTGACACTTCCAGAGACAAGGAAGGGCTTATGAGTCAAGTCCTGTAGCTGTCATCAGTGATGGCTGCAGGGAATTGGCTGTGTCCATGAAGGATCCTGTAGTCTTGCGGGATCCACCGTAGATCTCACTGCTGTACTCTCGCACATGATGTCGGCTGTCAAGAGGAGCAGCGCAACGCAACCAAGATGGTTGGCACCCGCAAAGCACAGGTTTGGGTAAGTAATCTCATCCTTACCTGCCCCCAGACCGCCAGTGGTTATGTCACCGTCCGTTACAGATGGTAATGTTTTACCTTAAATGGTTAAAATAAGACCACTGCACCCAGGCCACAGATGAGTGGTCCATTGTCTTTAGTATTTTCCAAAGATATTTACATGCTAAGTTTTAACACTTCACATATATTTGTTCATTTAGAATATTAAGTCAACAGATTTAGGCATTTCTGAATAACATGTTAATGCCTAAGTATCTTAAGCTCTTAATATTTTTTTGTGTTTTGTATTAAAAACTTCATAAAATTGTTAATTTTAATGTATTTTTAAACAAACGGTTATAATGAAAAATAGATTGCATATAGTTATTATAAGCATTGTGTATGCAAGACAGAATTTTACACAAAATGTTCAAATATCAGATTTGCCTAGTAAACTTGTAGAGTAAAAATTTTAACATAACCCCTTAAGGACACATGACGTGTGACATGTCATGATTCCCTTTTATTCCAGAAGTTTGGTCCTTAAGGGGTTAAATACGAATATTTCATTTTTCTATGGATTAGACTGAATAATATAACAAAAGCTCTATTATCCTGGTGTGTGCAGTGCACTGAAAACACATTAATGTAATGGTATCAGATATGCCCTACTACTCCATGAATTGCCACATGCCTTTTAACCTTGATAGTATTTTCTGTTTTGCTGATGCCAGAGTATAGGGTACAAAGGTGAGCAGAGAGTCAGTTCAGCAAAATGAACCAGGAGTGGGTGAGAGGTGAAACAACAAGCTGAACACTTGTAGGTTTATATGAGCAAGAGGTAAAAGGTTGCTTTACTCCAGTAGCAGAACAAGAGCCCTAGAGCAGAATTAGTTTCTAAAATAAATTTAAGGCCATGATTACATATATGCCCCCTACCTCCTTCCACCAAAAATAACATACTTCCCATACAAAAAAACTGTTCAAACAGGCACAATGTAGCATTGCCCAAATTAAAACATAAAACCCAGAAGAATACAGAACAGCCCATACTGCAAGTTTATACAACAAATAATAAATAGAATGAACAGTACAGTCAAATAGTGTGAAGCCACGTGATGTTATATACAGTAAGTGTCCTCCAACAGGGGCCAACTTCCTCTCACCATGAGTGCTGAGTAAAAGTGCCACAAACACACACCCCACACCATCCAATCAGCTCTCAGCTGACACTCTCTCTAATCATTGGAGTCTAATAAACCCCCTAGGCAGTCAGGCAGAGCAGAGACACACAAACAAAAATAAGTGTCTATATATGTCAAGAAGTGTTGTCAATGGATCAAGTTAAACAGTGACATTACACTGGAGGGAATAGGAAAACATTCTGCTAACATACAGTGTGTGTCTATAATATATATATACCATGCCAGTTGTGCCCCTGCCCATGTTATTCCCCATGCCAGCTGTGCCCCTGTCCATGTTATCACCCATCCTTCCTGTGCCCCTGCCCATGTTATTCCCTATGCCAGGTGTCCCCTCTGCCCATGTTATTACCCATGCCAGCTGTGTCCCCTGCCCATGTTATTACCCATGCCAGCTGTGTCCCCTGCCCATGTTATTACCCCTGCCAGCTGAGTGCTGGAATTTAGGTAGTTCCTGGTACATGTCACTCAGTGCAGGGATGGAGGAATGGACCCGGTGTAGTGTATGGCCACTTACCTGCCAGGATAGCTTTGCCAGGGTGGGTGAGCTTGGCACCGCCTGCGGGGGCAGCGGCGGACAGGGAGCGGAGCCCGGGGTGGACAGAGAGTTGGTTGCCGTGCAGTGGAGGGCAGGAGGGGCCCGGCATGGAGCACATGGCTGCTGCGGCGGTGATGGCGGAGGGGCAGCCGCTGGGATGGTGTGCGCGGTCGGGGGCCTCCTGTGCTCGGTGCTGGCACTCCTCTGACTCCAGCCGCCGCCGTGTCCGGGATCCGGGGAGGGGGAGGCGGTGCCGGGGCTGTGTGTCTGCCGCCCTCTCTCCCTCCTCCGGCCGCGCCTCGCACACACAGCCCAGGCTGCACCGCCTGCAGAGGGAGGGGCCGCCCAGACACAAACATGCACCTACTGGGGGGCTCACAGGGGGCACTACCCAGCCATCACCCTGGGTGCATCCAGTGAACATACACCTTGTTTATTACAAAAACTTTATATCCTGGGTACAATAGGCATGAGGAAAACAAAGGACCTGAAAACACAAACAAGGTTATTCCATATTCACTAAAGTGGGAATAGTCAGGACATTAAAGGCAATGTCAAATTTTAGTAGATACCCCTTTAGATTAAGAGGCTGTCTCAAAAAATGTGAAAAGGAATAGGAATATGAGGCGACAGTTAACAAGAAAAAAAAAAATATATATCATCTAGGCTTCATAAAGTCGTATTCCCCAAATTGTATGAAGAAATAATCTTTCTGACTTTTACCAATATTGTAAATAACTTTGTGTTATAACTCACTTATGCCGTCCAGTCTCTTTCTGAAGTCATAAGTGTAATTGAATAATATGGAGAAATTATAGTCTTCCAGATAAACTGAACTTAAAGAGACACTATAGTCACCAAAACAACTTTAGCTTAATGAAGCAGTCTTGGTGTATAAATCATGCCTCTGCTGTCTCATTGCTCAATTCTCTGCCATTTAGGAGTTATATTGCATTGTTTATGCAGCCCTCGTCACACCTCCCTGCAAGTATTCTGTTTTATTTAGAATTTCTTATCTCATGCATTGTGAATAGTTTGCTAGACCTTGCAGGAGTCTTCTGTATGTGATTAAAATTAAATTTACAGAGCAGAAGATAACATCTTCTAAATTAAGTTAAAGGATCACTATAGTGTCAGGAAAACAAAGCAGTTTTCCTGACACTATAGTGCCCTAGGGGTGCCCCCACCCTCAAGGTCCCCCTCCCTTGGCGCTAAAGGGGTTAAAACCCCTTCAGCTACTTACCTTAATCCAGCGCCGGTTTCCTCTGCGCTGGTGAACTCTACTCCCCTGCCGAAGTCAGCTCCCGAGTGGCAAGTGACGCACACACATTCAAACAGTCCATAGGAAAGTATTTCTCAATGCTTTCCTATGGACGTTCTGCACGCTGGATGCGAATTTCACATCCAGCGTCGCATATGCGCCTCTCTGCTATTTTGGCAAAATCGCCTCTGGTGCCCTTGGCAAAAAAAAAAAATTGTCGCTCCATTTGCTCCACCCACTCATGCAGACTGACATACACTGAACAAGCAGACTGACACACACACACACACACACACACCCATGCAGACTAACCCACACACACTGACGAATGCAGATTCACACAAACACTGATGAATGCAGACTGACGCGCGCACACACAGACACACTGACTCATACAACAAACACACACAGACTCACACATTAAGACATACACAGACCCACACTGGAGACAGACACTGACCCACACACTGACCCATACAGACAAACACTGACCCATACAGAAAAACACCCATACAGACTGACATGCACAAACACAAATTCTTCACCTTGTGTTCCTGGCAGCTTCCCTGCATCTGGCCACCTTCAGTCCGTCTCAGCCCTGCTATGCTCCCGCACACTTGTCCCCACGTACAGGGCAAGGGGCGGGAGCATAGGCGTGCGCAGCCTATTGCATTAGGGTGTGCACCCTAAAGCACAAGCACACGCCGCATATATATATATACACATATATTATTATTATTATTATTGCCATTTATATAGCGCCAACAGATTCCGTAGCGCTTTACAATATTATACACATATATACACACATACACACACTGCTGTGTGTGAGGGTGCTGTTAGTGTGCTATGTGGGTGAGGGTGTTTGAGTGTGCGCGCTTGTGAGGGTGCTGTTAATGTACTGTGTGTGAGGGTGCTGTTTGTGTGTGTGTATGCGCTTGTGAGGGTGCTGTTTGTGTGCTGTGTGTGAGGGTGCTGTATGTGTGTGTGAGGGTGCTGTGTATGTGTGTGGGTGCTGTATGTGTGTGCGTGCTGTATGTGTGTGCGTGCTGTATGTGTGTGCGTGCTGTATGTCTATGGGTGCTGTGTATGTGTGTAGGTGCTGTGTATGTTTATGGGTGCTGTATGTGTGTGGGTGCTGTATGTGTGTAGGTGCTGTGTATGTCTGTGGGTGCTGTATGTGTGTTGGTGCTGTGTATATCTGTGGGTGCTGTATGTGTGTTGGTGCTGTGTATGTCTGTGGATGCTGTATGTGTGTTGGTGCTGTGTATGTGTGTAGGTGCTGTGTATGTATGTGGGTGGGTGCTGTATGTGTGTGGTGCTGTGTATGTCTGTGGTGCTGTGTGTATGTGTGTGGGTGCTGTATGTGTGTTGGTGCTGTGTGTGTGCTGTGTGTATGTTTGTGGGTGCTGTATGTCTGTGGGTGCTGTATGTGTGTTGGTGCTGTGTATGTCTGTGGGTGCTGTATGTGTGTTGATGCTGTGTATGTGTGTTGGTGCTGTGTATGTCTGTTGGTGCTGTGTATGCCTGTGGGTGCTGTATGTGTGTTGGTGCTGTGTATGTCTGTGGGTGCTGTATGTGTGTTGGTGCTGTGTATGTCTGTGGGTGCTGTATGTGTGTTGGTGCTTTGTATGTCTGTTGGTGGTGTTTGTGTGTGTGGGAGTGCTGTATGTGTGTAGGTGCTGTGTGTCTGTGGGTGCTGTGCATGTCTGTGTGTGCTGTATGTGAGGGTGTGTGTGCTGTATGTGTGTGCTGTATGTCTGTGGGTGCTGTATGTGTGTGTGCTGTATGTGTGTGGGTGCTGTGTATGTCTGTGTGTGCTGTATGTGTGTGCTGTATGTGTGTGGGTGATTGTGGGGGTACATTACTTGATATCCCCCCTCCCTTCTTACCTTATGCCTGGGAGGGGGGATCCTTGTTCCTGCTGCTTCCATCCCTGGTGGTCTAGTGGAGAGTGAACTCTAGCCCCTGTGGGGCTAGAGTTCACTCTCACAAGATTTGAGCATTGCCGTGGCAATGCTCATATCTCGCGAGAGGAACCCGGCGGAGCTACTGGCAAGAGCTCCGCCAGTCCTCTCCTGCCTCCCTCCCTGCATGTGGGTCGGTGGGGAGGGAGGGTAGCGCCGGCTCGGCATGAGCCGACAGGGGAGATCCTGAGATCTCCCCTGACGGTCTCAATATACGTAGGCGTGCCGCGGGGATAAGGGTGTGCCCAGGCACACCCGGTACACCCTGTGCGCACGCCTATGGGCGGGAGTGAGAAATTGAAGCGCCCTCACGCTCTTGCAGCCATGGCAGTCTTTGTGGGGGGCCTGGCTGAGCAGGCTGAAGTGCTTCCATTTATAAAAACAAAAATAATATAAAATTAAAAAAGAATCTTGAAAATACTATTAAATTACATGCAAAATGGAGAAAAAAACAAGCTGAGCAGCGATAATATAGGCTTATACAGAAAGCAGTTTTCTCTTCACACATGTGCAGACATTCTCTGTGTCTAACGATTCTATTGCACATGTTCTCTTCCATAGAAGACAAGAATGCTGAGCATTGTGGGAGAATATAAACCATGTGCCTCGGTCACAGTTGGCACCTAGAGGAAGCATATGGGAGTGAGCAGTAAGCCTGCAAACAATGGTTTTGCCTTGCTTGAAACCATGAAGCAAACATACAAACGTCTGCTTATTCCTGTTCAATAAAAAAAACCTTTACATTTTGCTTTTGAAGACCACAAGGCCATAATAATGAATCCAAAAAATATTTTATATTGTATGCTTATAATGAATGTGTCAAGAGACACAAATTGTGTTGAGCACCTGCTATTTGAAAAGCATTATAGCCTATCTCAAGTGTAGGCAGTCTTTTAGTAGTGCTGTGACACTTTGTAATACTTTGAAGCCTCTATGAATACTGGCCCTATTTTTTTTTTAATTAGCTTGTGTTACATTTGGGTGCAGAAGCTCTTTTGTGGGGTGTATTTAGGATTTGTGCTGCCCTAGGCAGGATGGTGCTCGGGCACTCCCCCTCCCCCATATTTACATTTTCCCCACCCCTTCCTGTCAAAGCCGCACTTTGACTGACAGGTGCTCACTCACTGACAGACGCACACACTCACTGATAGATGCATACACTCATTGACACTGACAAACAATGACACACACACACTCACTGATTTGACACACTGAAAGAAAGACACACACTCACACTCGCTGACAGACGCACGCACTGACAGACACACTCACTGACCGACACATACACACACACATTCACTTAGACATACACACTTACAGACACACACACACACATTCACTTAGACACACATACTTACAGAAACACACACACACATTTCCACCAACACTCACAAATTATTATTTTTTAAATTTTATTTTAAATCCACCCAGCCTCCCTGGGAGAGCTGGAGTGGATTGCTTACCTGCAGTCCAGTGGGGCTGCTGATCGGGCAGGCAAGGGGCGGACAGGCTGAGTAGGCGGCGAGGGAGCTTTAATCTCCCTGCTCAGCTCCTTCGCGCGTTGCTTAGTGATGGTGGGAGCCGGTCTGACGTCATATTCCGGCTTCCGGCTTCATTAAAGGACCACTATAGGCACCCAGACCACTTCAGCTTAATGAAATGGTCTGGGTGCCAGGTCCATCTAGGACTAACCCTTTCTGCTGTAAACATAGCAGTTTCAGAGAAACTGCTATGTTTACAAATGGGTTAATCCAGCCTCTAGTGGCTGTCTCATTGACAGCCGCTAGAGGTGCTTCTCACTGTGATTTTCACAGTGAGAAGACGCCAGCGTCCATAGGAAAGCATTGAGAATGCTTTCCTATGGACTGGTTGAATGCGCGCGCAGCTCCTGCTGCGCATGCGCATGCAGCCGATGACGTGGAAAGGAGGAGGAGAGTCCCCAGCGCCGAGGGAGCCAGGCGCTGGAAAAAAAGGTAAGGGATTAACCCCTTCCTCACCCTAGAGCCTGGCAGGAGGGGGGCCCAGAGGGTGAGGGGGACCCAAGGACCCTATAGAACCAGGAAAACAAGTATGTTTTCCTAGCACTATAGTGGTCCTTTAAGCGGCGCAGAGGGAGCTGAGCAGGAAGAGCTCACGTGAGCATGCTCCCTCGCTGCCTGCTGCCCGCCAGCCGGCCAGCTCTTGAGCCCCCCAGGACACGAAGCATACAAGGGATCTGCCTGGGCGTTTGGGGTGGCTTTTTTTGCTGCCCCCTGCAAAGTGCCCCCCAAGGCAGATACCTTGTTTGCCTCGTGTAAGATACGTCCCTGGGTGTATGTGTGTACGTGGTGCTTTGTATATGCAGTTTTTGGTATTGTATATGTATGAGTGTTTGTGTGGGCTGTTCTGGTTGAGTTAATATTTGTTTGTGTAGTTTGTGTAGTTTGTGTAGTTTGTGTTGGTGTGTATGAGTGTGTTCAGATTGTGGTATTATGTGTTAGATCTTTGCTGTACAATGGTACTCTGGGACTCTTGGGGAGACCCTCATCTCCTTAGTGGACCCTTTTGGCTTGTTGACCATTGTCTATGTAGAGGTTCAAAAAGACACAATAAAAAACAAGCAATCTCGGATAACGATATAGAATCTTTACCCATATGATCTGCTTTGAATTTAGAAATACACAGCATTTTTATTTTATGCACTTTTGGACCTCACAATTGTAATTTACTCACCACCAGATCACTTAAGTCAAGATCACAAAAAAATGTAGGTAAGCATTAATGTGCATTGAAAATGGTATTTCAATATTAAAAAAGCTCAATTCTACTTTCTAAGCAAATATTTTTGACAATTCTTCATGAGCTATTTTTTAACTTAAAACATTTTGTAACTGCTATCAAATTAAATGTAAAAATAATAGCATTACAACTTTCTTAATGGAAAGCCCCATTAAGCCTTGAGTTATCCTTACTAAGTAGATGATACTATTTAAAACCTTCTCAATGAAAAGCCTTGATAAACATTATTGTAGTAAGTTAAATACTTAACAGTCACAACCCTGTGTTCTGAGAAAGTGACACGTCTCTTGATTTGGTAAACTGAAACCAGCCATTCCACTCCTTTAAGCAGTGAATCCCAACCCAGTTTTTGAGGCATATTAAGAGTTTAGGATTTAACCATTTCACATTTCTTTTAAATACTGACTGGAGATACTGACAAAACCTGGACTGTTGGTATTGGCTGCGTTATTATTTTGACTTTCATGGGTCTTATCAGTAAATACCAAATTCAGTTTGTTAAAGCGCTTTATGTGTTAACAAAGTGTCCCTTTTTCACACTTTATAAAACTGCCAATTTATATAGAATTTGCCACTATTATAAAGCTCCTAAGTTGCACCTTAAGAAAGTCGTGGGGAACCTCTTCTTGATTGCTTTGTGCCCCAGCATTCATTGCCCCAGATTGTTTTGTGTGCTAGATTCATTGATTCACTATCAGCTTTGGAATTACGATTACAGCAATACCAAAGTATATCTACATGGCTTTAAAAAGATGACCAGGTAGCGATTGCAAATTAATCTCACAGAATGCGCAATAACTTGGAGAGTAAAATGCTATTCCCTAATTTTTAAAAACATGCTCCATCTGCCTTCAGGCACTCTATAAGGCTCAGCTTGCATAAGTGGGTCTCCAACCCGTTGATAGCTCCATGATCTGGAGGTAGTTTCTACATGAGTGAATAGGAGTAGTCTCAGAAACCTGCATCTGTAGGGAATGTCCCTGGTGTGGAGTTGTTGCAAAAGCGGTTGCAGGGCATTGCCCCAGGTAAGAGAGCTTTTCATGAGGTCTGGGAACAAATTATAATGTGATGCCTTCAAAGTGCAACAGAGTTTTCCCCCCGGGCTGCTACAAGGAGAAGGGTTTTATCTTTGAGTGATAGAAAGCAGATGACGAGATCTGAAGTTGCGGATGTTAGTGCTGTTGCCGGCTTCGGCAATTAAACATTCCTTCTAACTTCACTAACTGGCAACAGGACAGCAAACAGACACCTAACCGAGTGTGATAAGTCAGAGAGGCCCACAGACTCCAGAATGCTTCTGACTATTAAATTGTATCACCTCCACTGATCCTCCATTGTGTTGATTCTCTCATTAGTAGTGAGTTGCTGCCCCTGGAGTTCGTCGAGTTTCTACTCCATGGAGTACAGCCTGGAGTCATGGTTGCTATTGAAGTTTTCCTGAAGGGTGATCCTTGAGGTTGCGTCTTTACGCCATGTCAGCCTCTATGTTCATTGAACAAACAAGAGGAGGAATCCGCACTCTTATATGGTCCTGGTGCATCCAGACCTGGGGCTGGCTAACCCCACTCCAATTGTAAAACAATAAATGTAGTCCAGGTGGTAGAATTAGTGCATGGAAAGTGTTAAAATACCACCATTTGAAATACCCTAGGGTGTCTACTTTTCAAAAATATATGGTTTGATGGGGGTAAATTACATTGGCCAGCTTCAAAAATGTCCCAAACTGGACATGGGTGCATGATGACGAGCTGTGAAAATTCCAAGTTGGAAAAATGGAATACACACCCTCCAAATAAGGTCTTTTAGCCCTCAGAGAACCCAACACACCTATATATTTGGGGTATCACTGTACTCAGGAGATGTTGCTGAACACATATTGGGGTGGTCTTTGGCAGTAACCATTAAAGTTCTCAGTACATGTATTCTTAAATTGCTATGCGTGTCAAAAAAATCATCAATTATTTTTGTTTTTTAAATTTGGCATAGATTGGTGGTAAAATGGTTGCATGAAAAGAGTCAAAATACCCCAAGTTTAATACCTTAGGTTGTCTTCTTTTAAAAAAAATATACACATGTGAAGGGTTATTCAGGGATTCCTGACAGATATCAGTGTTACAATGTAACTAGCGTTAATTTTGAAAAAAAAAAAAAAAAATGGTTTGGAAATAGCAAAGTGCTACTTGTACTTATAGCCCTATAACTTTCCAAAAAAAGCTAAGAACATGTTAACATTGGGTATTTCTAAACTCAGGACAAAATTTAGAAACTATTTAGCACAGGTGTTTTTTGGCGCTTTTAGATGCGTAACAGAATTTTGGGGTCAAATTTTGAAAGTGTGTGTTTTTTTTTTTACATTTTTTTTTCATCATATTATATATTTTTTTTATAGTAAATTATATGATATGACGAAAATAATGGTATCTTTAGAAAGACCATTTAGTGGCGAGAAAAACAGTATATAATATGTGTGGGTACATGTCAGGATCCTATCCTGACAACCAGGGCCGGACTGGGGAAAAAATTCGGCCCGGGCATTTTTAATTACAGCGGCCCACTGAAAAGGGGGCGGGGCCAGATAGGGTGTGTTTTGTCATCCCCAATGACAAGCACGCCCCATCTCAAAGTGAGCATGTTGGTTCAATGCTCTTCCAGGGCATGAGAAAAGGGCCCTGTATTTGATCTGCACAGCGCAAGCAAATTTAATAACATGCTTGCATTGTGTTTGTGAAACTTGTCTCAGGGGTTTGCTAAAATGGAATACTCACTGTATTTTAATACTCACTTTGCTTAAAGGGTATCTAGTGTGTTCATAGGGGATCCTGAGTGTGTATGTCAGAAATGTAGTGTGTGTGTAAGTGGTACAGCGACTGTGTGTAGGGGATCTAGTGTGTGTTTGAAGGACTCAGGAGTGCGTATATGAGATCTAGTGAGTGTGTGAGTGGTGCAGTGTGTTTGGGGGGTGCTGTGTGTGTGAGGGGTGTAGTGTGCATTTGTGAGGAGTAAAGTGTGTGTGTGGGAGGGTGGTGTGTGTGGGGGGGTGCAGTATGTGTGTGTGAGGGTGCGGTGTGTGAGGGCGCTGTGTGTTAGGGCACTGAGCGAGGGTTCTGTGTATTTGAGGGTGATGTGTTGGGGTGCTGTGTGTGTGTTGAGTTGCTGTGTATGTGTTGGGTTGCTGTGTGTGTGTTGGGGTGATGTGTGTGTGTGTGCTAGGTTGCTGTATGTGTTAGGGTGCTGTGTCAATGTTAGGGTGCTGGTGTTAGGGTTAGGGTGCTGTGTGTGTGTTAGGGTGCTGTGTCAATGTTAGGGTGCTGGTGTTAGGGTGCTGTGTGAGTGTTAAGGTGCTGGTGTTAGGGTGCTGTGTCAATGTTAGGGTGCTGGTGTTAGGGTGCTGTGTGAGTGTTAGGGTGCTGTGTCAATGTTAGGGTGCTGGTGTTAGGGTGCTGTGTCAATGTTAGGTTGCTGGTGTTAGGGTGCTGTGTGAGTGTTAGGGTGCTGTGTCAATGTTAGGGTGCTGGTGTTAGGGTGCTGTGTGTGTGTTGGGGTGCTGTGTCAATGTTAGGGTGCTGTGTGTGTGTTGGGGTGCTGTGTCAATGTTAGGGTGGTGGTGTTAGGGTGCTGTGTGTGTGTTGGGGTGCTGGTGTTAGGGTGCTGTGTGAGTGCTATGGTGCTGTGTGTGTGTTAGGGTGCTGTGTCAATGTTAGGGTGCTGTGTGTGTGTTAGGGTGCTGGTGTTAGGGTGCTGTGTGTGTGTTGGGGTGCTGTGTCAATGTTAGGGTGCTGGGTGAGGGTGATGTGTGTGTTTGCAAGGATTTTGTATTGGGGAGGCAGGTAAATGGCACTATTAATGTTTTACTAAAAAAATATAATAATAATAATAAATACATAATAAATAATAAATACATAATAATAAATACATAATAATAATAAATAATAATAATAAATACATAATAAATAATAAATACATAATAATAATAAATACATAATAATAATAATAATAAATACATAATAATAATAATAATAAATAATAATAATAAATACATAATAATAAAAATACATAATAAATAATAAATACATAATAATAATTAATAATAATAATAAATACATCATAATAAATAATAAATACATAATAATAAATAATAATAATAATAAATACATAATAAATAACAATAATAAATAATAATAATAATAAATACATAATAATAATAATAATAATAATAAATACATTATATTAACCCCCCCTCTATTCTTACCTGTAGTCTGGAAGGCGGGGGGGGGGGTCGTGCTCCTGCCAGCCATCCCTGGTGGTCCTCGTGGTAAGTGAACTCTAGCCCTTTGGGGCTAGAGTTCACTCTCGCGAGACCCGGCCGGTTGCCATAGCAACGGTCCGGATCTCGCGAGAGAAACCCGGCGGAGCTGCAAGTTAGAGCTCCGCCGGGTCCTCTTTCCTGGCGGCTGTCTCCCTCCCTCTCTCCCCGCCGGTGGCCGCGTTTGAGAGCATGTGGGCCGGTGAGGGAGATCTTTGATCTCCCCACCGGCCCTCCATGGAAAACAGCGGGGCCGGCGCTCGGATAGTGCCGGCCCTGCATAGACCGGCAGGGGAGATCCTGTGATCTCCCTGCCGGCCTCGGCCCATGGCCACCGCGGCCCACCGGGCATTTGCCCGGTGTGCCCGATGGCCAGTCCGGGCCTGCTGACAACCAAGGTATTGTTTTATTTTATTGCTGCAATACCTGTTTCTCGCCTCTAGTGGCCTCCCTTGCCACTAGTCAATCTTCAGTTACTCTCACCTGCCTCATATGATTTTCCAAGTCTGCTATAAAAGGCCACACCCAACTCTTCACATGGGCTATGGGCTTTAAATTGAGGTCAGTGTTCTGACATGGAACATTCTGTATCCTACCTCCTGATCCTCTATTGATACTGCGTGTGTCCCGTCGCTGGAATCCTCCTGAAACTCCTATTTTCAACTGCTGCAACGCTGCATGATCCTGTAAGCAACCTGTATTACATTATACTGGAATCTATTTACCTGTCTCAACTACTGCAACTCTGCATAATCCTTTTTTTGTGGCGTATTGCCTTAATTCTTTCTTACAAGTAAATTATGTCTAAAAAGACAAAGTTTCAACCAACAACCCTGGCAATCGTCTCCTCTCTGAACCTGCTCTGGAACATGACAGTACAGTAAATGAGTAAGAGGAGAATTACAGCTAAACACAGCAGGAACGTAAAAAGAGCCCTTGTCCTCAACGGTAAGAAAATTTAAAAATGGTCTGGTCACTAAGGGGTTAATGCCAAGTTCCTGCACTGATTATGTTTGACCACTAGTGGCCTCCCTTGCCTCTAGTTCTGAAAACGTATTTTATAATCCTCACCTGCCTGGACTAATTGAGCAACATACAAAAGGCTACACTGTACTCACCACAGGGCCTTTACTTTGAAGTTGATGCTCATCCTGAAACACTTCATCCTGGCTCCTGTGAACCAACCTGTGGACTTTGCTTCAATCCTGCTTCCAAACCTGCACAATACTAGCCTGAACTACTCCTCAATCTTGCTTACTTCCAACCCTGCTCAATACCAGCCTACGCTATATCTTACCCACCTAATTTCTACCAGCCTGATCCATACAACTTGTCTGCTCCATACCTAAGTGCATAACACCAATCTGGACTCTGTCTCAAAGTAACATTATATGGTGTTATTTTCCTGCTTGAGCAATACTCCTAATTGGCGGCTGATTAACTAAATTTCTCCTTTTCCTGTAATCCTGCAACCTATTATTAGTTCTGTTCTGGTTTTATTTGTCCTTCTATTTTACCCTATACTTGTATCTATAGGTTTTCTTATTATTTACTTTCATTACTGTTTATAATCTATGTAGGGCATATTGCCTAAGCCACTTTATTTCTGTTCTCTCTCTTTCCTATAATTTCTATTATATGATATCCTGTTCATACTATGTCTAAGAGCACAAATAAAGTACCTGAAGTCAACCCTGGCATAAGTCTCCTCTCTGACCTGCTCAAGATCATGACACACTTCCTCAAGCAGGGCAAGCATCCTCAGTTATGCCGGCACACTGGCTTCAATGCCAGGATGATGGCATCTGAATGGCGTGACCTAATCTCCAAACTCCCTAGCCAGCACCAGTAGTTTTCATTCCCTCAATCTACACATTTGCTAACGAAACCGCGAACACAATGTATAGATGGAATTTAATTTAATCGCATTCACACACCTGTAACTTTGTATTTGAATTTATTAATCTTTAGTGGATACTACCACTTCTACTAGCTTGTTTATAATTTATTTTGCTTCTCCAATCTTTTTGTCCCATTGCCTGGTTATCATTAGGTCTGTCTTTGTGTATCATATCCCAGATTCTGGTGCTGGAGCTGCATTTGGAGGTTGAACACAGCTAATCATTTCCAGTTACTCTGCTTTGCCACTGCAATATCTCACTTACCATTTTGTTTCGATTTACTCTCCGCTATGTCATACAGCTCAAAACTAGTTTTTCTCTGTTTTTGATTTTTCCCCACTCCTCTCCTGCTGAATGTAAAAAAAAACTAATGGAAACCTATGATAGAAATATTTAGCCATGTGCAAAACAATGTCTTGGGATCTGTAAAATCTTGGTAAATCCATTTGAGTTGAAATATAGTAGCATGGTTTTATATTTTAATAACGTGTTAAAAGATTATTTTTCCACAGCTGTCCTGCAGAAGGACAGTAATGCCATGGAAAACATGGCAAATACAAGATGCCCTTGTATTACGTTTTAAAGTGCTCAATATGAGAGTTTGGGACTTTATATAATACATAAACTTTATATAATAAATGTCACCTCAAAGTATTCTTCCTTGATGCCTAATCAAATGTTCCTCATAGAGAAGCATTGATTCAGCATGGGCGGTGAGCTTGTGAATGCACCAAAGAGATTCAGGAGCAGGGAACTGACAGGAGGTGGATAAGGGGAGGGACTGTTGAAGAGGGAAAAGGTGAGTATTTTAATATAAACCCTGAGGAGGGAGGCAGTACTATTCGAGGCAGAACCAGTATACTGAGTGCATGCATGTCACGCATGCACAGTCCATAGGCTACACTTAGAGGTTCACTCACAGTGCTGCCAGCAAGTGATTAATCAGATAACATCCATTGCCATCTTGCAATGCTAACGACAGACATTCTTTTTGCACAGAATAGAGTTCCAGACTGCCAAAATCACGTGTGCTGTGGTACATGAACCGTCGGCCCAAAATTGCAAATAACCCTGGATGTACAGTGTTTAAAATAGAAACATTGCACATACATGTACCTTTCCCCATGACCACTCTGAAAAGCAGAAGTAGCCATGGACAATGAAGTAACCAGTTTTGATATGTGTGTGTGTGTGTGTATATGTTTATTTTGTTATAAATTATACGCAATATATATTTATTTGTGTTGTGTATAATTTATAACAAATTAAATTCTGCACCTTCCTTGGATCCTGCCAATGCCAGAAGATCTCAATTATCCTGGTGAAGACAGTGCCAATCCAATAACGCCAGGCCTGATCAATATATTCTTTGTGTCTGAGGACTTACATGAATAGCATGGGGGAAAATTTTGTTTTAGGGATCAATAATTGATGTAGATTGAATAATATCAGAGATTGCACATCCCCAACTGCTTGTTCCCTTTCTGATTGATTTATAGGTTTGGACATACCATCAAAGAAGAATTTGCATTATAATTATAATTATACAGAGATGCTTGATAGGGCCACTCCAGGCACCATAATAATTATAAACAGCTTATTGTGGTGCCAAGAGTTTACAATAGTGCTGTTCATTTTTTCAATGGTATCCCACTTGCTTGGGCTCCATAGTCCTTCTTAGCTCCTTGATACAGCCAACAAGGCAACTGCTGTGAATCATTTCTTCTCACTGTGTGTCTGCAGACTAAGAAGTGGGTGTGCCAGAACCTTCATCTATCTCACATCCAGAAAGAATGACAGTTGTTTTCTTGTCTAACAAAGTAAACATATTCTGTTAGAGAAGGCTTGTCTTGAAAGTTTAGGAATACCTGTTCTCCGATGGAGTTTGGTGCTAGGTGCCTCTTGGGAAGCAGTACATGTCGCTGGGCAAATGCATTTGTTGTAATGGAATGTGGGGTTGCATAGGTAGGGTGTATGTCCCGGGTGTAGGTTGAGTGGCTGTGGTGTTCCTGCAGTGGTGTTGCTATTCTCCCATGACTGTGTGCTTGTGTAATGGGACAGGGGAAGGAGAGTATAGTTAATTTGAAAAGAATCTGGGTGTCCGGATGTCTGCCCCCTTGGGAGACAAAGGGAGCAGAGAGTTGGGAGGGTAGATGTTAACCACCTGTCGTCCGAAGCTAGGTAATAGAATGACAGTAATGAAGTATCCGTTAGGGAGTTAGAAGGTAAGGTGGTCTCTCCTTCAAATCAAGGGTCCCAAATCTTATGAAAAGACTTAGGGGTATCGTGGATTTGGGCTGTCAATTTGTCTAATCCCAAGCTGTCTTGCCTTGTTTTACAGATAGACAGAGTGGAGGGGATTTTAGAAGTGAGTTCTGCTATGGCCCGTCTTGATGCAAGGGTTATCCTAGCTGCTAGTTTCTTTTTACTTCTTGTGAGGGAGTCAATGGGTTTCAACCTTTTCAACCTATCATTTCTGTAGGTTTTCTTGTAATTGTCCTATTTATAGTTAAATCCCCCCTCTAATAATATTGTAAAGTGCTACGGAATCTGTTGGCGCTATATAAATGGCGATAATAATAGTAATAATGCCCGGGGGTCAAGTGGGAAAGGTATGCCTAGAAGCCCTGAGAGTAGATTTATGATCTTTTCCCAAAGGGATGTGATTTGGGGGCAAGTCCACCAACAAGGAAGGAAGGTGCCCTTTTCGCTGCACTGTTTCCAGCACAAGTTGGAGGGTAGCACATGCATTAAAAGCTAGGCAGAACAACATTTTATAAGCCTGTTCAAGGTGTGTTACGCAGATAGTGAGGCGGTGGATTCCCAAATGTCGGTCCAGTCAGATGCCTCTTTCGGGGGTCTCAGGACTGATTTCTGTGCTGCTAAAGTCATGTAGATGTCAGAAATCTGTCAATTTCTGGCTTGTAGAAGGATGCAATTTCATTCAAAGGCTGTTTCTGCCTGTTTTACTATTTAGGAGGAGGCAAAACTCCTCAATTGTCGGAAACGGAAGTAGTCAAGGGTGGTGAGTGTGTTTTGGTTTGGGAGTTCTGAGAATTCTAGCGAATTCACATCTGGGTACAGGTGGCCGATCTTTATGATATCCCCATTCTCATAGTGAGCAAAGTGTTTTGGGGTGAGGCCAGGAGGAAACATTTTGTTGCGGAGGATGGGTATTAATGGGGAGAGAAAGGAGGAAAATGTTTATTTTTGTAGGTCTGTGTTGTTTGGATAGCCAGATGTAAAGATAAGTGTGGTCCCACCCAAATATTAGGTTTTCCAGGTCCACCCATCTCTTTTTCCCCAGATGCCACTGCTGCAGTTGGGCCAAGTTTGCAGCTTGGAGGTAGTTCGTAAAGTTGGTGAGCCCTAGGGAGTTCTAGGGATGTAAAGCGTGTTTCTGCAAATACGTGGTTTGCGTCTATTCCATATTCGCTGTTTGAAGTGATTTGAAGAGAGATCTTATATATGGAATTGGGAGGGCTGGAAATGCGTAAAGAAATCTAGAAAGTAGGTTCATTTTAATGGTATATGTTTAAAAAAATTACAATCTACCATAAAATACAGAAAAGAACAACAAATAGTATAATACTGTTAAACACCATAAAAAGGGGATATATTGCACTCACAAACTATTGTTTTAATTCATTTTAATAGTAGTGACCCGCCCCAGCCAAGAGATTCCCATCAGACCCCAGTGTTTCAGATTGTCACAAGCTGTCTTCATGAAGGGGGTAAAGTTGGAGTGGTATAGTGCAGAGGTATCGTTTGTTAGTTTGATGCCAAGTACTTGAGTATTGATGGGTAGATGTGGAAAGGGAAATTTTATCGCAGGGATTTTAGAGTGGTTTGAGTTAAGTTCAGTGGAAATAGATCGGACTTTGAGGTTCAGTTGGTATCCTGAGGTTGAGTTGTCATTAAGTAAATGCGGAACAGTTCCAAGAGGGACATCATGGAGGCCTTTGGGTTAGTGAGTTAGTAAGATATCGTCGGCATATGCCACTACTTTAAAGTGTCCCCCTCTAATACTCAGGTCTTTAATTCCCTGGCTGGAGCGGATCGTCTGCAGTAGTGGTTGGACAGAAAGGGCGAATAAAAGAGGGGAGAGAGTGGGCAGCCCTGTCTGGTTCCATTTTACATGGAGAAGGTAGGAGGTTGGATGTTGGGTATTAGGAGGGAGCCATGTGGATCATGGTAAATGTCATTAAGAAAATAGTGGAATACCATTAGGAAGCCCAGATGGTCTAATACTTGAAAAAGATATGGCCAGAGAAGGCGATCGAATGCCTTTTGGCGCCAAGGGAGATCGCAACTATTGGGATGTTTTATTGGTTGGCATATCATATAAAATCTTTTGTGTGCCTGGTGTTATCTGAGGCCTGTCTGTGCGGTATGAAGCCTGCCTGGTCAAGGTGGATAAGATCCAGGTTGGGTCTGTTGGCCATGACCTTTGTCATGAGTTTCAGGTCCACGTTCAGTAGGGAAATGAGCCTAAAGTGTCCAGGATCAGTGTGATCTTTGTCTGGTTTCGGGAATAGAGTGATATTTGCACTGACCATATCTGAGGGGAGTTTGTTTCCATGTAGGAGGGCATTCAAACGGGTACAAAGGCGTTGCAGGTGGAGCTTAGGCTTTTGTTGGGCTTGAGTGAGCCTAGGACAGTAGCTAGTTCTACAGCTGTCACTTCCGAGGCCAGTGTTGCCTTTGCCTCTGCTGAGAGAGAGAGGGGAGATGGATGTTGTGTAGGAACTCGGTGATGGATTGTTGGTGGATCTGGTGAGTGGTTATAAAGGAGCTAATGGTGCCATCAGGGGTTGCGAATTTCAGATTTTTTTTTTTTTTTTGGAATCTAGGGCAAGTTTGAAGTGGCATGCTAACATGGAGTCCATTTTTTTGTTGTTGCCCTTTTCGTAGAATTTTTGTTTGGTTCACATCATGGCTTTGTATGTGTCAGCATTTCAATAGGTCTCTTACTGCGGAAAGTTGTTCGAGGTGGGCTGTTTCTTTTTTTGATGGAGGCTTGGCTGATGAGCTTGCCTCAGGTGACCCAGAGTGTTATGGGGTAGGTATGTTGAGTTTAAGAGTTGAACTTCATTTGTTTAACCCCATAAGGCAATTGTCAAAAGTTCTGAACCAAAACAAAACCTTGACGGCTTTAATTACGAAATCCCGCTCCCCTTCCCAATAATTAATGCAACACCATGTTAGGTGGCTAAGTGCAACGGCCACAGCTTTATTTAAACCAGCACAACCAAATACGGTCAGCTGCTTGTTTTACCCAACAGACAGCTACACTTTAAACTTCTTCTAGAGCCTCTTCTGTCTGTCCTTCGTCATCAACCAAATTCAGGCTGTGACTCCCCAAGCCTGTCAGGCATTAATTTACCAGACACTGCCAGGCTCCCTCAGCTCTGTTCACCAGTAGTCTGGTAATTTTCCCAGAATTCCCCACTTCCAACTGTCAAACCAACTGAATCCATTTGGTTGCTATGCCAACCGCTCAGGGCAACAATCATGCTCTCCCCTCCATATTTGCTCCAGGGGTTGGTCTTGAATTTGAGCTACATGTCTGTTTAGCCATAATTTACCTCTTTAATATTAAGTGCACCCACATTTATTATATCATTTTGTTCTGGGGAAATAGGGTTTTCATTTCATATCAAATATTTCTATATGAAATAAATTAATATGAATTAAAAAAAAAAAAAGTGAGAAATTAAGAAATTTAGTTCTGTATGGTAATTTGAAAGAAAAAAGTGAACTTAGTGGATCGTACTACCACCAAAAGATCACTCAGTGGAGCGCTAAATATCAAATTCTTACCCCTATTGGAATAACGTATATATCACTTTAAGGGGCAGACAGCATAATAAAATCTACAACAAGAAAATACACATCATGGTGCAGTATGCTTGTAAGGTGTGAATGGAGTGGAAGAAGATGTATGTCCAACTCACATGGTAAAGAGCCTGGAGATTGGCTCAAATCACAACAGCTGAGGTATGTTTGGTAATACCAGACCTTCTCCAGATATACAGCTCACAACATATGTGGATAAAAAAGGACAAAAATCCTAGTGCAAGTATGTTTAAAATAAACAAGTGGTCACATATAACAGTGCATGAATGTGCTCACCTGGAATAGAGCCAATTGTACTAGGCTCTATGTATAAGCGTGTGGTGCCTTTAAGGGAGGCACTACCCTTCTTTAGAAAATGCAGGAAGCAGTTGAAGATCCACTACCAGATGTATAAGGTAAAAGTAACTCCAAGGAAGACCACCCCAGAGACTTTTACTTTTTGGTATCTGTATATACAGTTTTACTTTGCTTAATTGTTTTTTTTTTTTAAATAAATTGTTACTTTTACCTTATACATCTGGTAGTGGATCTTCAACTGCTTCCTGCATTTTCTAAAGAAGGGTAGTGCCTCCCTTAAAGGCACCACACGCTTATACATAGAGCCTAGTACAATTGGCTCTATTCCAGGTGAGCACATTCATGCACTGTTATATGTGACCACTTGTTTATTTTAAACATACTTGCACTAGGATTTTTGTCCTTTTTTATCCACATATGTTGTGAGCTGTATATCTGGAGAAGGTCTGGTATTACCAAACATACCTCAGCTGTTGTGATTTGAGCCAATCTCCAGGCTCTTTACCATGTGAGTTGGACATACATCTTCTTCCACTCCATTCACACCTTACAAGCATACTGCACCATGATGTGTATTTTCTTGTTGTAGATTTTATTATGCTGTCTGCCCCTTAAAGTGATATATACGTTATTCCAATAGGGGTAAGAATTTGATATTTAGCGCTCCACTGAGTGATCTTTTGGTGGTAGTACGATCCACTAAGTTCACTTTTTTCTTTCACATTGTGTTTGTGTAGGATTGGGATACCTGCATGCGTGTTTGAGCTGCTGTTCTATTTATATATTATTGTTAAGCGCCTAATTGCACAGAGCACCTTTTTCTTGTACTGTATGGTAATTTAACTGTGATTGTCGGAATGCATTTGTATGCTGTGATGTCCCGGGAGTACAACGATGCCCCCATGAACAGGTTTCATGGTATTTTGGAAAGTTACAGGGTCAAATATAGGACTTGCCCATTTCAGTCTTCACACCAGAAAAAGTGATTTGTTGGGGGTTCTATGAGTTTTCCAAACTGCGTATATTGAGATATTTGGTTTAGCCACTTTATTCACACACCAACTCCATTTTCACAGGACATTTTCATATTCCTGATATAGTTAGTGAAATAAAGCCTCAGTATTTTTATCACACATTATCTCACAAATATATCCCCATGTAATTTTTTTTTCCAGGTTTTCTTTATTCTTCTTACATTTATAATAGTTTAAGAAAAAAAACCAATGATAACTCCATTCAGCTATTTTGCTTTAAAGGCTTATAATTTGTATGCTACATCATAATAAAATGGAAGCTTCTGGTCACATTCACTTAGAGAAGGTGAATCCAGAGTATTTAAGTTGTCATTATTGGCATAGCAATATGGGGGAGAAATGGAGCAGGAGATTTTCATTTACGGTATAAAATTTGACTGATTAACCATTACTGTGACAGCACAAAAACCAAGCAGGCACACCTAACACGGGAGACTGCAAGCAAAGCTATGGACAGTGGCGTAGCACATTCTTGAGGCAACCAGGGGGCAAGTTTTTTTTTAAATTTCCCACCTCCCTCCCCAAAACTAGTTCAATGCCCGTAACTGACTGCAGGTTCTTTGACATTAGAGTACCAAAATGTCTGCTGTATAAGAAGAGACTAGTATACTAAAATGGTCTATTCACTAAAAAGTGAAGTGAGGTGAATTTTAAAGGAAATTGCACTATCTAGGCCAAAGCAACTGACTTACTGTTGAATTGGAGAATGTTTCCGGCGTGGCTATTTTGGCTGACATATTGAAATTCCCTTGCAAATTCACCACAATTTACTTTGTACAAGATTATTCACTAAAGTGATAATTGTTGGGAATTCAATTTAAATTCCAAATTTAAGCCCAAACTAGCCAAAGGCTACTTAATTAATTGCCCCTGCAGGGCAGACCATGCACCGACTATATTGTGTTTTAAATCAAATTTAATGATAAACTTGCCTATGTCTGGTTTCTTGTCTCTGATTTCTTATTAATGGGATGCTAGAGGACAAGAGAGACAGGGCTGGCAAAGGGTGTTGTGTATGCATGTTGTGGGGTTGGGTGTTAAAGGGCAGTCTTTCTTGCAAACAAACCCATATTTCATCAAAACCGTCTTGGAGACCAAAGGTCTAGAGAGGTCGGAGTTGCTAATTCAGTTGCTCACATACCAATCCCTAAACTTTTAAAGAACTAGTATTGCTACTTTGAATGTAGAAGGTGTTGTGCAGCATTGGCTATGAGTTTTACTGCTCCTTTAATTACTAACACCACCAAAATTACCCATAGCTAAACTTGTTTGTTAAGGTAATAGAAATTCAAGCTTTAATGATATGGGCCCTATGAAACTTTGTGCAAGCATACACCTGTATTTCCACAAGTGAAAAAACAAGGGAAGGACAATAAAACAGACATGCATATGCGTGCATGATGCTAAATACCATATAATTTATTAATCTAAACTCTAGTGATGTATGGACGGTGTGTGGTTCACTGGCTTTGCATCTTTTCCTAAGTTGTGTTTCAAAGCTGTTGTATACAGCAAACACAGACTCAAAGGAATGTTAAAAAAAAAAAAAGCGATTCTTTGTTAAACTAATTTGCATATGCCCACCCAGAATCCTTTGCGGTAGTAACATCACTGCAGATTTGTGATTTCTGTGGGAAAAGCAAGTCTTATGGCTTGACTGGTGTGCAGATTTTTGTTTAACATTGTATGAACTATATATAATATAAATGATACACAACAATGAAACATGAATTGTTGATAAATAAAAATTCCTGTGGATTATTTACATGCCTTCAGAATTCTTTATTCTATGGCATTTATCTATATACACTCTTCACCCTTAAAGGACCACTATAGTGCCAGGAAAACACTCGTTTTCCTGGCACTATAGTGCCCTGAGGGTGCCCCCACCCTCAGGGTCCCCCGCCCGGCTCTGGAAGGGGGTAAAAACTTACCTTTTTTCAGCGCTGGGCAGGGAGCTCTCTGCCTCCGATCCTCCTCGTCGGCTGAATGCGCGCGCATTCAGCCGGTCGCATAGGAAAGCATTATCAATGCTTTCCTATGGATGCTTGCGTGCTCTCACTGTGATTTTCACAGTGAAAATCACGCAAGCGCCTCTAGCGGAAGGCTTAACCCATTCATAAACATAGCAGTTTCTCTGAAACTGCTATGTTTATAAAAAAGAATGGGTTAAGCCTAGCTGGACCTGGCACCCAGACCACTTCATTAAGCTGAAGTGGTCTGGGTGCCTAGAGTGGTCCTTTAAAATAACAGGCAGAACATATAATCTAACATGAAGATCACATTTTAGAATATCCTACTGCAAGGATGGTGACGCCATCCTAGCAATTTTACGCTATTAACAGGCAATAATGCACAGATCACCTCCATGCTGCTGAGGACCCTAATGTGAGGCAGTCACAAGTTTAGTTGGAGTTAAGCTCCCAAGCAGCACGTGCCACCATTTTGGCAGAAACTCCTACTAATCTTGGAAAGCACTGAGACATTTATGGTCCTATGCTGCCCTTACAGTAAAATCTCCTGTCAACGCTACACTACCCTATCTCTGAACATTAATGCCTAAATGACACTAACCCTAAACTAAAAATATGTAATTTTAAAAGATGCAAAACAGCAAAGCTTGCATTATAGGAACATAATGTAATTTCAAGGGAGCAGTGACATTTAGAAATCACTTGACCTTAAATCTTGTAATTATTAAGAACTAATAATTGTAATTATCAAGAACTATTTGATGGCATTTTCCTATAATACACAATTCACCATTATGCCTTCTCTATATTAGCAAACGGTCTAATGACAGCCAACAGAAACGCAATACACTTAATATAAATTTAAAAAGGTGGTCTTTCCTGCATCTATAGGATACTCCAATTACAATTTGGTTAGTGATCTGATTCAGTTATGAAGAGGAGCTGGGGGTATGGTTGCAGCCATATGTTTTACTGACCCTTTCTCTGCAGTTTCAAAGGACTTTCCTCCCTTCCATAACATCCTGCAATAAATAGATCACCTTGCAAAGCCTGTACAGGTAAGATTACATTTAGGAAATCAGGAATTGTGCTTTACTCTTTGCTCCAGGGAAGACTTTGCCCCTCAGCTCATTATTAGTTCACTTTACATCAGCAAGCGCAATAATAGAACTGCAACCAAAACAGGTTATCTGGAGAAACGAGAATGTCTCCTAGGGCATTCTACTATGTTCAGCAATTTAACCCTTCCTGGTTACATCTGCAAAGCAGTACACAAGCATACAGGGAAGGTATTTCTTAAAGGACAGTTCTGGGATCCACAGATAAAACAGCCCACTTCTTGAAAAATCAAATGGGTGTTTACAGGACTTTATCGAAACACCTAATTATTTCAATTACATGGCATCTGAGCTCACTACCTTTTTCTGCAAGTCAAAATTATTTTTGTTTGTAGGTCTTGTAAACTCTTTATGTAACACTGCAGAAAATGTCACCGATTTGTAAAAAGCAAGTTTTATCCTGGTGGAATGGGCACTAATTGGAAGTAACTAGAAATGGAAAAACACTTGACAATTTGGTAATCTTTCAAACACGGACAGTCCTGAAGACAAACCAAACATACGTGGATGAAAATCATGGGATTACTTGGTTTAGGAATGCATCAATTTCCTTCATGAAGCCTTTACAATCTCTTTAGCAATAGATTTCCTATGCCAGAGACATACTTGTTTATACTCCCCCCTACTTTGCCAATATGCTATATATTTTCTGTTTTCTCTTGTATCTTGTACTTTCAGAAATGTGTGGATAAATATCATATAGTACAAGTGTCACATGAAATATTCAATACATAAATTTTACATGTTAAAGAATAATATATCCCATTGAGCTATTGACAATAAAAAAAATAATAGGTTTGATAAAAAAAAAACAAAAAAAAAAAACACTCTGGTGGACTATACAAATTATTTATATCTAGAGGAAAAAAGTCACTAGAAAAAATTCTTTTTGCAGCACGTAATAAAAAGATATTGCTTTTTTGGTTAAATGAAGAATATATAAAATATCTGTAAATCTGGCTTTTGCTTTCACAGAACACTCATTCCTTCTGCTACATTTATACATCTTCAGTCTAACCGAGGTAAAATCGGACCATTAGGCTCCTGCTTCATTCCCTGCACAGAGCGGTGATGTCATCAGCCATTGCCTTGTGTGTTCCGCCAGGTCAGAATTAGGGATTATTCTAGCTTCAGTGACTGAATAATCTAAATTTTATTAAAGACAAGAGGCGAATATTTACTTTACTTTCTTTACTGAATCCTCTCAGCAGCAAAGAAACAGTTAAACAATTGAAAACAAAATCAACAAATAAGAAGACATCCATACAGTAATATGTGGCTATAAGACTCCTCCCAACTCCTCTTTCTGGATGCAGCCGAAACTTGAAGTCCACCGTGTAAACCAGAAAATAGTCAGCGAACCACAAAGCGTAGTCAACCAAGTAAACGAGACATAAAGAGTCCAATGAAGAGACAAATTAATGATGCCGAGAAGGACAAGAAGAAACCACACAAGAACCAAAAAAAAAAATTTGTGAAAGTATGGTGTGATTGGTAGACTGGCAGTCATACAGAAACAAACACTAATGTGACAAGTCGTGTCAATAATTATGCAATATACATATATTATGAAAACTAGAGTAAACATCTTACAATAAAACCATAATCAAAAGATTTATAAGGCAAGTAAAATGCATGTAAGACCTTACCTAAGTATCCACAAGTGAACAAAATAAAGGGGTGGGACATTGAAAGATTTAAAGAAGCAACAGGTGGGAAAATATTTGCCTTCTGTCTGTAATAAAAATTAGATTATTCGGTCACTGAAGCTAGAATAATCCCTAATTTTAGACAGGAAGCTTCAGATTTGCTGTTTTAACGCCTGGAGAGTAAATGGAAATAAAACGTGAGATGCAGGTCGGAAATATAAGGTATGGAAAGTGGATTGTCGTGATCAATCAGCAGAAGATAGAATGTCTGAAAGAGACCACCTGGGGACCAAGGTGGAGGTCACAGCCGCGCACCGAGTGGGCACCAAAAGAAGCTTCAATGCCCGCAAGATGAAGAAGCCATCTAATACGAGTAATCATGTGACAGTACACAGGGCTATGAGGACAAATATAAAATACAAACAGAGGTCTCAATTGAGCCTGAAGAGTGGAGATAAGAGTGACATATCACTGTAAACAATGAGCAACACAAAGAGAAGGTCTATCCGGAAAGTAAGGATACAAAATGGAAGTGGAAAGAACCTTTGTGCGACAAACAGAAAAATGAACACCCTCAGGGTGAACGCAATAGCATGGAAGTCAAAGGCCATGATGTTAGAAACTCGACGAAAGGAAACCAAACAAAGCAATAAGGCTAGTTTGGTTAAGAGTTGGTGCAAGGAAAGTTCCAAATTAGGAGGCAATGCTTCCAGGAACAACAAAACCTGAGCAACATCCTAGAATTGGGTGTTTTGAGGGAGCAGAGGGTCGAGAAAGACAAATACCCTGTAACAACCTGCAAACAGAAGGATGTTTCTCAACCGGAAATGCGTCAATCGGGATATGAGCTGCCAAAATAGCAAACAAAGAATGTTTATGGTACAGTAAGACTTTCCTTTGTCAAAGGGGAAGATAGGAAGTTCATAATTTTCACCAAAGTAGTTTGAAAAGGGATCAATATCCCTTTCCAAACACCAGCTAACCCAGAAAAGCCACGCTGAAAGGTATGTTCTACGAGTTCCGGGGGCCCATGAATCCCAGACGAGTCTTTGAGACAAGTCAAAAAGTCCTGAGACATACCAGGATCCCCTGAAATCGCCCAGGCCATGAGTCGAAGACGACCTTGGATGGCGAGAGAATGGAAGTCCCCTATAGAGTCTTGGAGGAGGTTGTTAGATACCGGGAGAAGCAGAGGGTAATTGGGATACCAAGGCAGGAGTTATTAAGAGGATCTTAACTCCAAGAACCCTGAGTTGATAAAGAGTTCAAGAGATCATCAAAAAGGGTGGAAAAGACATAGGCCACTGTCGATGTTTGCCACTGTCACTGTAAAAATGCGTTGACTGATTGAGACATCGGATCTGGTAGCCAACTGAAAAACGGCATTGGCCTGATAGTTCAGTCTGGAAGCAAACAGGTCTAGAGTGAGAGGCCTGCAAAGTAGATGTAGATGATGGAAAATGCTCGGATCCAGGTGCCAATTGCTGGCATGTGGCCATTGACAGGAGAACCAGTCTGCCAGGAGATTGTTCAGTCCTGGAAGGTATCCTGCTCAAAGAGAGAGGTTCCTGTCCAGACAGAACTGATAAAGTTCTCTCGTAAGGTCTGACAGGAGCTTTGATCGAGAACCCCCTTGAAAATTGACTTTATGGATAGTAGAAACGTTGTCCATTCTGAGAACCAAAGGACATTTGTAGGCGTCCTTGGCGAAGCTGCAAACCACAAAGAAAGCTGCCATTAGTTTGAGGCAATTGATATGCAACATGTGTTCCGACTGTGTCCAGAGTTCACCTGTGGAGAGGTCAGAGCAGGTAGCCCCCCAACCCTGGAGGCTGGCGTCTGGCTCCAGGATAAAATTGGGTTGCTACCCGAATATAGCTTCCTGTTCCAAGATTCCGTGTTGTGGAGCCACCAGGCTAACTCTAGGCGGACCTCGTCGGTAATAAAATTGGTTGGTCATACGACATGGATCTGTGACGATTATATGTCTTGAGATGTTGTATTGCCCCGTAGGGCCTGGGAAAATTGACTGAATGGAGACAGAAAGTAGTCCTGTGATCAGCGCTAAATCGCAAAGATAAACCTGTTGAGGGGACAGCAGCTTCCGAAAAACCTTTTTGATGGATTTTATGGATTTTATCTTTGAAGACGGGAGTTGAAGAAACTAAAGAATGGAATAGATCTGAAGACACAGGAAAAGAATAGTCTGAGATGGGATCAGAGAAGATTTCTTGAAATTCATTACAAATCCGAGGTTCTGAAGGAGAGATTTGGTCATTTCTGTATGTTTTTGAAGGGTGAACGAATCTTGAGCCATGATTAGGATATCGTCTAGATAGATAGACCTGATACCTTCTGACTGAAGAAGAGCCCTAAGTGGTTCCATCAACTTGGTGAAACAGCAAAGTGGCGGAAGAGAGACCAAAAAGAAGGAACGTGAATTGCCAGAGGAATTGTAGAAAGGGGTGGTGAGAGTATGCCACCGGAACTGTTTAGGTTAAATCGTCTCTTAAATCAAAACGGGAGAAAGTCTCGAAGCATGTGTATGCCTTCCATCTGAAATTTTCCATTTTGATTAAGTTTCTTAAATTGATAATGGGTAAAATTCGTTTGATTTCCTCTGGACTGAGAAACCTGGGTGTGAATAGAGAATCTTCGATCGCACCTTTGTCTCAGATTGCAGAGTTCTGAGTGTAAAATGGCTGTGTCCGATTAGGACATCCTTAGAGGGGGAGAAGGAAACTCTTGTAGTAGGTATGAGATGGCATCTATGTGAAACCTTGAAACAGTTTGAAGGATCCAAGGATCCTGAGTGAGGAGAGACCACTGTGGGGAAAAAAATGGGCTAGACGGCTTGCAATAGCTATTAGAAAATAAGGTAGGTTGATTACCTGCAAAAGTGCGACCCCTGAGTGAAGCAGACCCATGTCCTCTGATAGATCCTCTATCTATGATAGGGGTGGGTATCACCAGAGTTTTACGGTTCAGTGGATTGACGCCTATAGCTTGTGAAGGCAGTTCTGCCGGTAGCTCGGCCTCTATGCCAGAAAAAGGATGTGAGCAGAACACTCTGTTGCAGGGATGTTTAAGCTTTATTAAGACATGTGAAAACAGAAACATGTCTGTTGAGGTCCATTAGCCTCTGGACCGAGTTCTTTAGAAGTTAAATTTGCCAATATTGCGTCAATCTTGTGTAAGATGGCTTTACGTTCAGCTGAAATGGCTACATTAGCATTGCCAAGTAAACATAAGCCCCTCGTGCCCATTCTCTTACCAAATGTGGATCCAAGGTACTGTCTGTTAGAGCTTCATGAACAAGTATAAATATTTGTATAATGGGGCCAGCAAAGCCAAGCAGATTGTCGTGAACTGCTTTTAGACCATGTTCAAGGCCTTTGCAGGGTCTTTACCCAACTTGCTTAGGTTATCAAAAGAGGATCAAATTCAGGTGTGAGTGCCACCTTTAGGTATTGTGACGTGGGCATTCTGCTCTCAGCTTATTCCGAATCTCCTTTTCAAGCGGCCTGTGGAGCCACATTTTCTTCAGAATTGGGCTATATGGTCGGATGGGTGCCACTCAGCAGAGCTGGGATGTTAAATGATCCTGCTATCAAATAAGGGTTGGCCACTAGCATCTAGTAAGGTAGACAGATCCTGGGTCTTGGAGGGATTAATTGTGTTAGAGGCTTGGTAAACCAGATTAACAAAAGACTTCTTGACATAAGGAGTATTAGCGTGTAGTGCATCAGTGGGGATTTGTCATCAGAATACCCTGCGCAGTACTCATCCACGACTTGTAGGTCATAGTGGGATGTGGAGCCCTTTAGGGGATCAATTATCTGTTGGCTCGAGGAGGTGTGTGATAACCTTGGATATTTAGCCTGGTGCCTTGCCTTTACCGGCTGAGGCACTGTTGCCCTTCCAGGGATGTTTGTGCGGAGCCCCTTCATGGTCAGATCCATTATGTGAATCTTCCATCAGATATGAAAGGGGCTTAACCAATGTTAAAAGAGGGTCACCCTTTGAAATAAATCTTGGGGGTCACCAAAGTAAAGCATATGGAGGATACCCCAAGATGCAGCAGTAAATGGGGGTCACCCATTTTATAAATGATATACACACACATACACACGTACATATACAAACAAAGACACAGTGGGTAACTAAGTAGTGGAGAAAATTACCACTATAGCAAACAGGGGTCACCTGTTAAAATAAAGGGGGTCACCCTTTGAAATAAATCTTCGGGGTCACCCAAGTAAAGCATGTGGGGGTTACCCAAAGATGCAGCAGTAAATGGGGGTCACCTACTTTATAAATGATAAATACACATTATATATATATATATATATATATATATATATATATATATATATATATATATATACACACATATACACACACACACACACAAAGATACAGTGGGTAGCTAAGTAGTGGAGAAAATCACCACTATGGCAAACAGGGGTCACCTGTTACAATAAACCCTTTAGGCAGATTAAAGTTTGGATTTATTTATATGATTTAGACAAAAAAATTATTTCACTTTAAATAGATGAATAGAGAAATAGGTAGAAACAATTTACAATGTATTTTAAAAGATATGATTATGGAAGAGTAGTGCAGAGAAATATATTTCACAAGGAAAACTTACCTTGGAACTTGGTGACTTGATGAAAATAAACTGCCGAAAAAAACAAAATGGCTGCCAGCTCTGAAGGAGGCGGCTCCCACCCGTGTCACAGGAAAAGGGCGGGAAAAATGGCCAGATGGGCTGCGCAATACTAGCAGCAGTGAGGCCCGACTAGCAGAGCGTCGGGAAGATAAGAAAGAAGCCGCGATTAGATCAGCAAAAAAACCTAAACCGAAAGGGGGGGAAATAATTAGAGCTGAGGAAAATATGATAAAATTACTTACGTGCCAGTGGGAGTGAAAGAAAAAACACTGGGCAAACAAGAGGTCGGCCTTAAGGAGAGAATCTATATAATGAAGTAGAAATAAAGATGTAATAATAATTAAGACCAAAAAATACAATTAAAACAATGGTATGGTAAAAAACTGAGGTAAATATACGGCACTAAGGCCAATGTAATCAGAATTGACTCACCTGGGAGGCAAGCAGTAAAGAAAGAGGAGTTTGGGAGGAGTCTCAATAATCATGTGGTAAATATTTGGATGGAGGAAGACTCAAACACCTAGGAAGATTACACGGCTATTGGAGCATCTACTTATTTGAGTATCTATTGAGCCAGTGATGAGGTTCCCTAAATTATAACAGATCCATTGAGGAAAAATCTGAAACAAAACCCACATTGCGTGCATTTTTTTTTTCTTCCCTCCACATTTAAAAAAAACCCCAATAAAACAAAAAACCTTTCTGGATTATATTTATGTTTTTGGAGTTATATTTTTAATGAGTGTTTACATCAAACATATTTCCAAAATTAAAAAAAGTAAAATGTATAATTAATTCCCCCCCAAATTAATTTAGTTAATGTATTAGGAGATGAAAGCATTACCGTACTTTTATGTAAACTGCTATGCTTAGAATGACTCTATAAGTACCCAGACAACGATCTCCATTAAGTGGTTTGGGTTCTGTGGCTCTGTCGTTTTACACTTGCAATGTAAAACATTTCGCAGGAACTTAGCCACTAGATTGTGCTTCCACTGCAATAGCAAAGTCAGACTCTGTTCTTAAATCGATGTTCTCATAGAGCAGTATTCTGCTAATCATGTGCTTCTCATCCCCAATGCTTGCCTACTTGAAGCATTGAGTTGGACAAGAAGAAGAATTAATGTAACGTCTCTGAGCTGAAATAAAGGTGAGTAACAAGTTTTTCTAGTTTTTTTTTGTTTTTTTTAATTGTATTTACGGAGGCCCAGAAATCTAAAAAACTAAGAATAACACTGTAGCATTAGGAATACATGTTGTTTTTTCCTAACACTGTAGTGTTCCTTTAACACATAAAATATTTCTATATTACATTTTAAAGTGGTGCAACTGCAAGCATTGCCTCATTGAAGTAGATGCACTTCTGGATTACATCCTGTTAGAGAAAAAAAAAAGTCTGTTTTCTACTTTACAATAACAAATATGATACATTACACACAATCTGGTTTTAAGTTTTGCGCACCACTGCACTAACTAAATCGAGGTTTTGTTTAAAGCTAATGATGCCAATATATGGTGTTACTGCAGTGTGAAATTGTGATATAAAATATTTATTTTTATTTTATATTAAGGATAAAATAGATGATGTTCTCTATATATATTACATACATAAACACACGTACTCATACACACATCTTACCTTATTAAAAAATAATAATTCTGGATACCCATTTTAAACATTAGTAAGTTGAACGCACAAAAAAAAATAATCAAAGGGACAAAACATCTCCATCTCATTTTACACATTTATAATTGTTTTTTCTTTTATAATATTCATGATTAGCACAATATTCATAACCATACGTTATACATAGCAAACTAAGTTCAGTACATAAAATGTTAAGGAAAATATGATCTGAGAGAGACATAGCACAATGTAAATACATAGAAAAAAAAAAACATATAAAAGAAATAAAAAGACATCAAAATGGGGCGATTTACAGTAATCCTACATGCAAACAGCAGCATGGGTAGACAATCTCATCTCCCCTGTGATTGGTGGAAGAGTTCCCCTAAGAATGGAGAAATGTGTCTGTTACACTGCCTCATTTTAAATACTGCAGTCACTCAGGAGTCAGAAAGCCTGCAGCCAAAAAGGGTGATATGCTTTACGGGAAAGGGGTGAGAGGAAACTGTCCAGTTTGAGTAAATTCAGTATCACAAGTGGACCCTTTTTTAATTATTCCAGTAGGGTCCCTTAAAGGTCACCATTTGTAACAGAATTAAAACATGCTTCTTCTAGTGATATAGTATGCCTAGAACTCTGACCCTTCTTTATCTGTTTGTGTACTTGTAAGATAATTGTGATTTTAAGATTTGTGCCCATCAGTGCAAACATAGGGGTCACTGGAAAAGACAAAGGTGCTGCTCCTTGCTGCCCTCTTAACACTGAAATACGTTTAGCCAATTAACCCTCTTTGTTAAAATTTTTAAACAATGCAGGTATTTGTGAAAGAATGGCAAACACATTTTACTTTTTTCTTTCCTATTTAGTAGGGCAGTTTACGAAGGGCTGCTTACAGATTAATACTCAACACTGAATACACTACGACACGTGCCATAGAAAGACCTCCTGCGTTCAACCACTGTCGGGTGGCAGGATTCTATGCTGTTTATTGTCATTAGAAAAACAATGCTTTTTTTTGTAATGCTAATTATTTGATAGTCTGATATTTTGTGTGAGACCATAGCAGTATGTGTTCTAAACACAACAGCAATCTTACCACATATTGTTCAAAGTAGTGCAGACTGTTGCTACAGTTTGAAACAACACAGCAGTGTCACTGATGAAACAGCTGGCTGTAGAAGATATATGAAGGATAATGAGATTCAAAATGTTGTCATGTCTCTTGGAGAGATAAACGTCACTGGATGTCTGTAAGTAAGTGCCTTTGGGTAGAAAACATATAAGCTGCTCTATTTTGGTCCTCAGCTTCCCCTGTATATGTCCTAAAACCTATGCATGTTGGAATAATGTTTTTGGCATCTACCACAGACTGCTCGAGACCTTTTTGCAGTATTCCTGAAAAGGATCTGGTAATATATCTGTTCATATTGTATACGGAATTACTGCTTTTAGAAGATATAGTAGGCCACGTGCATCTAGACAAAACTAGTGCAACTGTAGGCCTAAGTGATATCTAATGATACAAATCATCATGGAAACCAGTAGAATGATACTTGAATTATTCTAGTCTTACTATGATACATATATTTGTTTCCCTGTAGCATATCTAAACACTATAAAAATCTACAGTAGACAAAACAAAAAAAACACCACTAAAATTAAGATCATTAATACAAGTTAGATATGGATGAAGGACATGCTTTTGTTCAGTGAAACAGGTATTTTATTATTATTTCAACAGCTCATGAATGTTTAAAAAAAAAAAAACATAACAAAAAAAAACATGCTACTCCCATGCACAACACTAGGCACATGGCTAAATGAGCATGGATATTTGTTTCATGAAGATTGGTATCAGTTACTAGTTTTCTGCCTGTGTGCTGTAGGGAACATTTGGGAAATGTGTTAGTTTCTGCAGTGGGTAGTCAATAGGAACTGTTTACACATTATTGTGACCTTTGTGTCAGTGTTTGTTTATTATTACATGGCTGGTAATGGGACTAAATATTAACTAGATTGCTTACAATGGATTGGTAATCCTGTACCTCTAGCGAAAGGTTGTGATAGCGAAGAATTTCATTACCAGGAATTACTGTGGCATTAAAGTTAAAAAAAAAAAATAGCACCTGAAAAAGAAATACATTTACCCAATTCTGTCAATGTTTTAAGCAAAATATCAGCAGCATATTGTAACTAACCAAAAAGAAAAGAAACGCGTGCCTTTGTACGAAAGAAAGACACTTTCACTGTAGGAATAAAATGTCATGTAACTGAAGCAAACTGATTTTACTAAGCACACTGTGGGTGGAAATGTTAGCTGGATAATATGATTAAATACATTTATTGTACTTGGCATTTCATTTGCATACTGTAGCAGTCTGAAAATAAATGTGACACATAAACAAGTACCGACCACATTCATTACTAACTGTACCAGGTCTTTTTCAAACATATTTGATTATGATCACTAATCACTAAATGGTAGCAGATTGCAAAGTCTAATCTCCCCGCATACAGTCTTTACAATAATAATGATAATAAAATGACTCTTTGCTCCAATATCAGAGAGGTATTAGGCAGAACAGTATCAGGCTGCTAATTTGGGCTTTGGCAGAGACAGTGACTGCTGTTGGCCAGACTAAGATCAGAGAAGGAGAAGAAATTTAAACTTGTTGTGGTTGTTCACCATTAGCTACTTAACATGGCAGCGGTTGATAAGGGCTTGTGCACAGATATGGAGCTGCCGTGAATCATGTCCAGCAGTTTACAGTACTGTACAGAACATTTGCTCCATTAGCATGTGTGATAGCCATGAAATCAGTGCTGACAGCTCTCGGCCATTCCCATCCATAAAAAAAAACAAAATAAAAAAAACATAAATAAAAAATAATTATAATTAAAATAAAACAAAAAACCACAAACAAAAAAAGAAATTTAACGAGTAATGGTAGTGACTGGCTGAAAAGCTGCCTTTCCCGCATCAACGTCTGTAAGAGCAAATGTAATAAATAAACATGTCCAAGATAAACTGCAGTCAGCTCCCAGAATATGGGGACTAAGGTATCCCCCTTCAGGTATAATCTGGATGACAGGAGGTTACATGTTAAAGGCATAGCCAGGAGAGACAGAAGGAGGGGGGTGCTGGGTGAAGGTGTGGGGAGCGGTGTATCCATAGGGAAAATTCGGCTGAGGTGGTACCACTCCACTAGGACCAGCTGTGAGCATCAACTGCTGACCTGTAAAGAGAAGGAAATGGTTGGTATTACACAGTCGACAATGCTTTCTTTATAATGAAACAGGTTGTAGAATCAATATTTCAGTCTACTAAAAGATTTAGAGAAAAAAAAATTGTCAAAACGACCTGCATTAAAGTGGCTCTGTCACCTTTTGGGGTTTTGCAAAGACCCCATATGGTGACTGCTCTACGTGAATTCCAGTGGCCATAAAGATCAGGGAAAAGTAGTCCCTGTCCTCTGTGGGCACCACCATCTTCTTCCACTACTAGCGCGAGAGTACAACACTGATGTATATGGAGAATCCCGCAAGACCCACCACAGAAAGAGCCCTTTTCCACTCAGCTGTCACGAGTGCGCGACAGAAAGTAGCTCCGCCTTTTTTCCAAGCGTAAAAAAAAAATACTAGTCCCTATTTGTCTTATTATTTCTTTTGACTGGGTTGGGATTTCAGTGAATTTTCATAACAGTCTGTGTGAAATGTTCTTTTTTTTTTCCGTGGAGGGGGTGGGGCTAGAATTGTAATATATTATATTTATAGCATGACATCATACAGTCATGTAGAGCTCAGTGGAACATGCTGGAGGTTTATATGTAATAATGTGTATTGGAGTTCGATTCTAAAATTAAAACGCCTCATACACACCAAATACTATAGGGGTTGGCTCTGTCACTTGCTCCTCTTCTTTTCTCAAGCTTTCTGCAGCATGCAGTTTATCCACCTATTAAAAAAAAAAAAAAAGAACAGATTTAAACTTGTGGAAACCGTTCTGTTACAATTTGTCAATAGAATTCCAACACATTGTCTGCTGTATCAGTGATGGTGGACCTATAAACCGTTTGCCTTCATTAAAACTAATGAATTAATCCTGGAGACCCAAGTAAATGTTGCATTCTGAGGCAGTTGCTGTACCATGATATCTTCATTTACTAAGCACTTTATTGGTACAGAAGCAGGCAGCAAAACAATAGTAAAATACTCATTTAGAAGGTCACATTCATTATAAAGAGGAGAAAAAACCAGAGACGAGGCAAACAATACTGAGAGGAGTAAAGCAAGTTAAACAACAAGGATGAGCTCTGACGAATTCAAGAGAAAAATGGGCCTATGCAAACCCCAGAGGCTGAGAAGTGGGGGGGAAAGTAGAGACTTTACTTTAATACTTTAGTTTGTGTTAAATTTATTTTTAAATTTATTGGTTTTAAATACCTCACAGGACAGCAGTTGCCCAGAAGCCAGAAATGCAAAGGGAAAATTGAAAAAAAATAAACGTGACAGGACAAATAAGGGTATAATAAATGAGCTTAATGAAAATGCAGTCTGGGCACTTTCCGGTCAGTTACTTAAAGGGACACTATAGGCACCCAGCCAAACATAGCTCATTGAAGTGGTCTGGGTGCAGTGTCCCAGGTCCCTTAACCCTGCAGTAGTAATTATTTAGCAGTTTTTAATAAACTGCAATAATTACCTGCCAGGGTTTACTCCATCTCTAGTTAGATGACTTTTGGTCGCCTAATTGACACTGGATATCCTCTCGCTATGCATGAGGATATCTATTGTCACCATAAACCTAAAAGCATTGTATAATGCTTTCCTATGGGGGAAGTCCTGATGTGAGCGTGGCAATTGCCACTGATGTCGGAAGGGGAGGAGCGGAGGTGGAGCCCGAACCAGCACCAAGTGACGTCGGCCAGGAATCATATTTTCGAATCCTTCAGCACCACAGGTGGGGGTGGGGGCACTATAGGCAGCTTTAATGCCAGGAAAACAACTTTTTTTTCTTTCTGGCACTATAGTTTCCCTTTAATCTCTGTCTAAGATTAAGCACGTGTGCTCAAAATCAGTTGTCATAACTGGTACACTTATACATATTACACAACACCTGGGAGCCACAACACTTGTATTACCTTGCTAAGATACTCTCTCATGACCTGGATGAAGTAAGGCATTGCAAAGTCCATGATGTTGTGTCTCCAGGCCAACTCCAGCACTATATCTGGATGCAGTAAGTCATAACAAGTAAAAAGAGTTGCAGCAAAGCACTCCTGCTTCCCTTCCTCAAGGAACCATTGAAGAAGTTTTTCTGCTAGTTCCATATCTTTTGATTCTGCGGCATATAGCATTGCATCCTGTGATGAAACAATATTATTAGACTGAACAATGTCTTGCACATATTCATTGTCATTAGAACATTTAATTACAATCACTTTGTTAATGACATCAAATACTTTCCAACTCCATCTATACAAAGGTAATTTGCCACTGTAATTTTGTGAAGTACATAATAAAAGCAATCTTTACAATAAGTGAATCTCGAAAAGCAAAAACACTACAAATTTTATCCAAAAATAGCCTAGCTTAAACATATAATAATCATTCAAAGGACTAATGCAGAATCACAGCAAAGAATGTTAGTCTATCAGACAAGTTCAAATGATTGCGGCATCTCATTATATGCAATGTCTATTCCCACCATATTCAATGCAAGAATAAAGAATTCCCTTGACTTTTCGGGTGGAGGAGACAGAAAGCTGGCTCTCATTTGGACTCCCGGTATATAAATCTCTATCACACAAGAAAATGGCAGTGTTAACAGTGATTGTTTATTATGCACATCTTGCATAATTCAGCAGTGATCACCAGCTGCAAGGTGGAGCTGGTGCAGCAGATACTGGTCCCCTCCAGTACGTTTGCAGCTGACAAAATATTAGTACCATTGTTCTGCTCAATTGCAATGATTTTCTCCAGAGGAAAGCTCAAACTTTGCAACAACCTTCTCCAATGTTTATTGCTACAGGTCTGTCCTCTTCCACATCCTTCATCAATTAGTTGGCAGACCAACTAATCAATAATGAGATTCATTAACAGTTATTTTAAAAAAAATTATTATCGATTAGTTGTTGCAGCTTTATAAGTGTTCTTTTGATTACAAAGGTTTTGGATTATTTTTTGTCATTTTATATTTTTTCTTTTTTTTATTATTATTACTCACTACTTAAATTTTGTTTTGATGGGATCACTGTGGATATCACTAGATACCAATGTATTGAACAGTTCTTACATAGTGCTTTTAGCCAGAGCACTATACAAAAATAAGATTGTTAATTATACAAACGGGATAAATATGTAGACACACACAAAAGACGGTGAGAAACCTGCCCACGAACGTACACTCTACAAGACAATTTTTCATTGTGAACAAGAAAATAAAATTGCGAAAGCAACAGAAATGTATCCACGATTGTGCCAATATAAGGAGTACTTTTTAACAATTTAACTATAGTATATAGTGTACACAGCGACTATTACGAAGAATCAAGAAGCAATGCTTTACAGTCACTATGCATTGAATGTGGCGAAGAGTTATCGACTAAAGTGATAATGCTAAATGAACTCAACGTAAAATTTCAAACTTAGTTCCAAAATAGCCAAACTGGAAAAATTATCTAAATCAGCTATGGTTTCAATTCAGAAACTCTAGCCTTCAATTTGAAATTCACTTTGATTTCTCCCTTCAATAAATAATCCTGAATGAGTATACAGTAAGTAAAGTATTGAAGAAAGAAAGAGGTTGATAAGAAGCAAGAAATCAGGAGGGACCTTTGGTCAATGAAAGGGAGGGTTGAAAGGAAAAGTGTTTATTGAAGAAGATATTGACTTGGGTGGATTATGTGCCTAAAATAATTTATAATTCGTATAGAAGTGTTGCATCTCAGGGTGGTTGCTGCCCTGGTGGGGTTCAGGGAATAATGGGAGGGTGAAACGGTCAGATATCAATTTTACCTAAGACACTGTATATACTCTATTACACTATTGGTGGTTTCTTTTGTGTTTTATTTCATATGAGACACCAACAACAGAATTCCTCATCTGCACTAAAGTTTTGTCTACTTGAACACTAAGGAGGAGAACATACGGACCTCCGAAAAAGTACTACTATCAAAAGGTTCTTATCTCCAAAAAAAGACTTTATGCTGTGACTCACTCTCTATTATTGTTATATATCAATATTTTTATATATAATATTGTGTATACATATATCTGCATAAGATTATCTAGTATTTCTTATTTGCGCAGTCTTTTTTCTGTATTTTTTCCTAGTTCCTCTTGGGTTATTAGGGTATCCAAGTAACAGACCTTATTCTGCTGCCTTTGGAGTTAGCGCTGTATCTCCCCATCTTTTTATTCCTCTTACAGTAATTAAGCCTGGTTAAAGTGTTTTACATTAAAGTACTTCTGTAACTTAATGTGATTTGGGACTCTAGGCTATTGGACCCTTTAGCTTTTTGGGTTAGACTGCATTTGTTAAGTGGGTGTGTTTTATAGTCAATCTAACAATCAATTGAGCATGTTTCTTTTTTTCTTTATTTAAATTTGCCTTCTACTTGATTTGTTTGTGATTTCTTTTTTCTGTTTTGAGCGATTGAGTCAGTGAATGTGTGTCTGTCATTGTGAGTCTGTGTGTCTGTCAGGGAGTGTGAGTGTCATTGTGAGTGTGTATGTCTGTGAGTGCATGTAGCTGTCAGTGTGTGTCTGAGTGAGAGAATGTGTGTGTGTCAGAGCGTGTCAAATCAGTGAGGATGTGTGTGTCTGTGTCTGTCAGTGTATGTGTATCAGAGTAAGCATCTGTCAGGGAGTGTGTCTCAGTGAAAGTGTGTGTTGGTTAAACAGTGTGTGCGCCAATAACTGTATCTGTCAGTGAGTGTATGTCAGTGCATGTATCAATGAGGGTGTGTGTCTGTCAGTCAAAAAAGTGGCCCTGACAAATTGGTGAGACAAATTTAAATTAGGAGGGTGCCCGAATTTAGTCATGCCTAGGGCAGCACAATTCCAAAATACACCACTGGCGCAAAGTCCAGCCTAGTACACTGTGGAGGAGACCAACTACCTCCATATAAATCTTTTTAAAGTCCACAGTTTACAAGGTAGGTACTTTATAAAGATTTATATAGAACAGAAACACACACACACACATATATAATAAATATATAATTTTTTTTGTGTTCCTGTTCTCTCTCAGCCGAAAAGTTGATGTTAATTTTTTTATTTTGTACATGAATTAAAAGTTATATTTTACTTTACAAAGACCCTAGAGTGCATTCAGTTTTTTGGATATATATACATTTTCCATCCACGATCCTGCACTCATTTGTAGTATAAATGCCATGGTGCTCTTTCAGCCAAATCAACATAAATCTCCATGAAGAAAGGCACATGTTAGGCTTTTTGAAGCAAATGATTCGTCTTTATTCATAACACACACATTATATATATATATACACACACACACACACATCAAAAAAGAATGGCTGCTCACCGGACTTAAAAACGAAAAAACCCGAATGGGTACTGAAACGTTGGTCGATTTGTAACGTTATTCAATAAAGATTTTTGTTTTTAAGTCCGGTGAGCAGCCATTGTTTTTTGATATATGTCTCTATTGGGGGGTGTGTGTGTGTGTGTCTCTCTATTGGGGTGTGTGTGTCTGTCTCTATTGTGGTGTGTGTGTGTCTATTGGTGTGTGTGTGTGTTTTAAAGACGAATCATTTTCTTCAAAAAGCCCAGCTGTGCCTTTCTTCGGGGAGATTTATATCTATATATCCATTTTGGATATCCATATCTCCAAAAAACTGAATGCACTCTAGGGTCTTTGTAAAGTAAAATATAACTTTTAATTCATGTACAAAATAAAAAAAATTTACATCAACGTTAAGGCTCCAGATGAGATGCCATCCTGCCTACAGATGTGAGCCGAAATATTGATGTTAATTTTTTATTTTGTACATGAATAAAAAGTTAGATTTTACTTTACAAAGACCCTGGAGTGCATTCTGGTTTTTGGAATACCTATGATTTTTGCTGGATTTGCCCCAGGCATCACAGTCATTATATACCTGGAGTGAAAGCACCTTGGAGATATAGATATCACACCGGTATATAAAACTCGATCACACAAATACATACATGCACACACACACGTTTCTGGTAAGGCCTTAATCATATATAAACACACAAATGTGTTCTTTTCAACCCAAGGCCTTCACCATGTATAATATCATGTTGTACATGATTAAGTCCTTAGGCCAAAACGTTGTATACTTTCTTGTATAATGATACTTAAGTTACAATGGGCAGCTCAATAGACAACACAGCCCAAATAGATTTTGTGTTATAATATTAAAGATTGCCTTTTATTTCTCAACCAATAATTATGTTTTAGCAACTGTCTGGCATGCTGTATAATACCTTATATAACCGATCCTTCTTACAAAGCTCCACACTTTGCTTCCAGCGGTTATTCCCCTTGTATAGATATGCAGCAATCCTGCGGAATTCAATCAGCTCATGTTTCTCCAGACGCTGTGCTAGGCTGATGTTATCAAAGTTATCATATGCATCAATAGATGCTCGCAGGCCCTAAGAGCAGAGATGGAGAATACGAATTAGTGCATTAATATTCACAGTCACCTAGTATATCACAGACTACCCTGTAACTAGTTTGTAGTGAACAACATTCATGTAATAATATTATGCATTTAATAGGAGGAGGGTGTGTAGCGTCATCCTCTTATTACACGGATATTCATTGGACCAGTTTGGGTGTTTGACCTGCCTATCTGTTTTAACTGTAAGTGCTAGAAACCTAGTTCCCAAATATTTAAATTTAATAATATAAAGTTTTTGCCTATTTGTCATTTCAGTGCCACAGTTATCTCAAAGGGAAAAGAGAGCCCATACTGAAATTCAACTCCAAGTTCGTCCATACCTCTGAAGAAGTGAAAACGTTTGACTAAATGGGCATTGCAGAAAGTACTACGAGAATCCATATTATTATGGTTCTTTAATCCATATTATTATGGCTTATCTTTTGAGATGCAACACATTTTGAGACCAAATCCTTTACTGAAGTGTTGGATAAGTTTTGAAATCTATTTAATATTTTTGTATAAATGTTTAAAATGGTGTAATATGAAAAAGATTAAAATTTTTGTAATATTTTTGATATATTGATTTTTTTTTATATCATATATTATATTTTAAGATGTTGAAAAAAATTAATTGTAAATGTTTATGTAAAGATATAAAGTTAGCTGGAAAACGTATCCAACAATATTAAGCCAAGGGCTTTATCCATGCGTTTACTACTATTTCACCCTGTTTAATGGCAACTGTACACATTATGTTACATTACATTTTTGTATACATAACACAACGGTAAATATAAATAAAAATAATAAAACATTTTTTTCTCAGTTTTGCATTTAATACATTCTACAAAACAAGTGCATCTAAAAAAACAACTCAACGTATACTGCATTAAAGCATAGACCCTCATTCTGTCTATGCCATCACTGCACGACAGCAAAGACCATCATTCGGACTTTAAGGGGTTAAGGGTAACAGTTTATGGGAGTGCAATAATTGTTTATATACAAATAGAATATAGCAATTTATTTCTCCATTGTAACACATTTGACTCCTTCAGAAAAAGTCAGAGGGGTGGTTTCAAATTACATAAATAGCAAGACAGATGCAAAAATATGCATTAATTGGCCTGGAAATGTAACAAGAAACTAACTAAATATTTTCTAGCACTTAATTTGCTTCTGTATTTATTCCATGGATAACAAGATATGCTGTGACTCATATACTCTCTGATGTTCAATTTATTGCTGTATTGGTCATTTGTAAATAGGAGATGTAAATTCAAAGTGAATTTCACATTTAAGTCCAAAGTAGGCAAACAGAGCATAGCTGACTTGGATCATTTTTCCACTGTGACTATTTTGGCCTTACAATTGCAAGTGACTGTTCGAGGAATGACAGAACTGTCCAAAAACAGAGTCATGTTCACTTACCTGATAATCCTCTTCCTCTGTGAGCAGGTTGTTCAGAGCCTCATTCACAGACTTGTTGTTGTGGTTTTGTACAGAGCGCAAGTACGGCTTAACCAGAGGTAGCTGGTTGACCTGAAAAAGAATAACAGCTCATTATTTAAGTGACATTCTCCGGTACTTGAGGTAGTGAAGACATATTTACTGCAACAAGAAATGCAGACAGCTTGTGTAGGAGTAGATCAACTGCTATGGCATAATAGCCAGACTATGAACTAAAGCAGCGAAGTTGATTGAACAGATTATATGCATTCATAGAGCAAGGTCAGTTAGTTCTGTATACAGCTTAGTTACACTTACCTTGGAAAAGTAGTTAACTGCTCTAGTGTGGTCCAGACGCGGTGACAAGACCAAAAGAAGGTCATTGATTAACAGAGGTTTGTACTCCATGTAAAACTGCATGGCTTTGTAATAAAGTTCCACATTGGCCACCTACAGAAAAAGAAATAGTAACAATTCCTTCAGAAGTCAGAGAAAAGTTAATTCTACAACAATACATTATGACACATTACCTTTACTAAATAAATTAAAAAAATAAATTAAAAAAAATAAAAAACAACAACACACATTACCTTTGTGACAATGTCCTTAAATTGACCTTCTTTCCAGGCGCTGGTGGGATGGCTCATCATAGTAATAATAGCGTTATCATACTCCTCATATTTATCATACAGGAAGACAAGTTCGCCCCATAGGTGGGCCTGCTCTGCTGCACGCAGGACCTAGAGATAAGAAAGAAAAATTACGGAGTAGGAGAGAGTTGCCAACTGTAACTTACATTCAACCATTGCAGGGCCTAGGTAGCAATGGTTAAATGTGTTCCTATTTTAAAGAGACACTACAGTCACCAGAACAACTACAGCTTAATGTAGTCGTTCTGGTGAGTATAATAACTCCCCTCATGCATTTTCATGTAAATACTGCCTTTTTTTTTTTTTTTTTAAGAGAAAAGGCAATGTTTACATTGCCCCTAGGGACACCTCCAAGTGGCAACTCCTTAGATGGCTACTGGAGGGGCTTCCTGGCTCAGTGCTGCACAGTGAGCAGCACTGCCCTTCAGCGTCCCCACGGTCTGCATGGGGATGCTGAATATTCCTCATAGAGATGCATTGATTCAATGCAGCTCTATGAGGAGGTCCTGATTGGCCAAAATGACATTGCCTATTTTAGCCTATCCAATGCTTTCCCATAATTGGCTAAAGATCGGCCATTTTGATGATGTCACAAAGGGGGCGGGGTCAGCACCAGCAGACCCGTGCGGTGCTGGAAATAAGGTAAGTTTTAAACTTTTATAGGTGGGCTATAGGGGGGACAAGCCACCAAAATGGTGGGTTAAACACTATAGGGTCAGGAATACATATTTGTGTTACTGACCCTATAGTAATCCTTTGACACAGCTATAAAGGTTGGCCTCCTAACCGATGTTATGCCGACTCCTCTGCACGGCACTTATTCTCCATATTCATGCACTGAAGAACCTATCATCTACCTGTAATATCCTGAACACTGTCATCTCACATCTCAAGTACCTCTAGTAGAGTTTAATGGCAGTTTTATACATTGTAATTTATTACTACTTCTACATTAAAGTCTTAAATCCATATACGTAGATTCTAGTAAACTCACCAACAATGAGATATTTAGCTTATTAAATTCATTTTACCACTTATATTTTTTATCTTATTTTTGAAATAGCAGAACCATGTTGGAAATCTTATTTTACGGTTTAAGCAAGTCAGTAAAGGAAAAAAAGAATGTGTAAAATTTACAAGTAGGGGTAGGGTGGGGAGGTGAACCTGGAAGCTAAAATTAGGCATGTCTTAGAAAGAGTCACAGGAAAGGATTACTAGACAAACTCCCCCTCCTGAATCAAAAAGTAATTTTGAAAACCCACTAATCCATCTACTTTATAACCCTTATTCAGACTTGCAAACTACGGTGCAAATAAAACTTCTGTTACCTGCTGAATTTAAGCATTGGAACCTGACTAAGCAGAGGTTAGAACTCATCTGACAGAACAGGCATATTGCAGAACTTTTACATGTTTTTAATGAATGACAATATAAAATACAAAGAGTTTTAGTATACAAACTGAATTAGAAAGTATTGTGGGGACACCCTCCTATCATAGTTTACCTTACCTTAGGGAAAAGCAAGTTGAAATTCTCAACAGTAAATCTCACCATATAAAATGAGGTTACATAGGATGAAGATATTACATTTATATGAACAGCTTTTGGTTTGACTATTTTAACCCCTTAAGGACCAAACTTCTGGAATAAAAGGGAATCATGACATGTCACACATGTCATGTGTCCTTAAGGGGTTAAATTGAAATGTCTTAATTGCTTAAAGGGACATGCATTACTTGACATTTTAAAGCAGCAAACAAACACTTTTACAGAAAAATCTACAAACCAAAATAAAGAAAAACTTTTAAAACGCACTTGAAACTCTGTCAGATTGCATTATTAGGCACACCTTACAGCTAGGGGAGTTTCTTTAGCCTATGCCTCTTACCCACCCACTAATCCAGTCCAGACAAGACCACTTATGACAGAAATAAAACATCATGGTGTGGCAACAGCAAGCTCCTCAATCTCCCTGCACTGACTAACACAGTGGTGAGAAGGAAACCAGACACTGGAGCCTGCTCTCCATGAATCCTATTGACCAGTCTCTTCTCCCTGGTCAGGATGTTGCAAGGTTAATGATCTTTCAAAAGCACATTTGTAACTCCGTCAGGCACGCCCTGTGCTATTTTCCAGCATTCCTAGGGATAGGACACCGATTGGTTAGATTAGTGACCCTCCTGGAGTTAATGTGGAAAGAATAGAATAGGGGAAGCAGGTAAAAATGGAAATGGAAAAAAAAAACATATTTACCTGCTTTTATTTAGCCTGCAGAGCAAGGAAATTGTTCCATTATCTGTAAGGTTTTTTGAAATAGTTGTCTCAAAGTTATGCATGTCCCTTTAACACTTATTTAAGTTAAATATCTCAGTGCATTTGCCTCCAGACAAAGAAACATATAAGGGGACTACAATTTACTTAATTATGCATTTCCCAAATAGACAATTATTTATCTCCAGAAGAATTGCAGTGCCTACAATCTGGTAAGAGGGATCGTCACTGACCAGATAATAACAGGATTGATTTACTTACCTTGGGAATGTTCACGCGAGACCAGAAGAGTTCTAGGTGCTCACGCATTTTTTGAGGTTTGAACTTAGAGTAGAGAATAGCGAGCTCTGTGAACATTCCCATGTGTGCACGTTCTAACCCCAGAGCTGCTTCCAGCAGAGCAATAAGTTCCTCAAAATAACCTCGATCCTTTGAAGAGAGAAAATGGTAAGAATGGATCAAAAGTAGAAACAAATGGCTACCTATTAAGAAACATGGTTACAATTCAAAACTATAACGATTACATTTAATACATTTGCTTTAATTATGTTGTTATAATATTGGCTCTCGAGTCTAATGAAAGTAATTTTCTGACACTGCACTCTGTACATAAAAAAATTGAATATACGGTTTCCTTTTAGTAAAATTCAGTAATGCAGAATTTGATGACAAGTGTGGAGAATAGCTATCAAGAATCCTGAACCCCCAAAATATCATTACCAAAACACTCACCTGATAATAACTAATCAGTTCCTCTAACTCATCTGCGTGTATAACAATGTGCAGGCCACAAATCTGGGCCAAGCGAAACTCTGTGCCATCCACGCAAGCAAAGCACACCTAGAGAGATGGAAGAATGGCAAAAGTGAATAACTGAGAAAGACTATGTAAACTTTACTTTGCCAGGGTGTATGTCTGTACAACACCTAGAAATGGGATTGAGTACATGCTATTAACTATTAAATAAAACAAATATTTATAGAATACTTTACCTCTTTCCAGGTGCGTGTGCTATTAGCCTTTCGTGCACTATCCACAGCAGCCTGATACTCTCCAAGATGTACCAATGTTGATGCCAAGCGTGCAAAATTGGATACGTTATTGTATAGCAATTTGGCTGCATCATACATGCTCTCTTCATAACAGCGATCTCCCACCTGCAGGTGTAATAAAACAAAACAAGAAAAAAAACGCAATAGAGAGAAAGGGTCAAGTCAAAACTGAACTTTTCTGCATGAATATTGTTTCAGAAATAAGCGTCAGTATAGTACCTGCTGGATGTGTGCATTGTTAGGGCCACTGACAAATTCTTCCAACTCAGACAGGCGGTTAGTTTTGGCAAAGGCAAAAATAAGTTCAGTTTCCACATACGATTCTCTGGCTTTCTTCCTTGCCATCTGTAAGAATTTTACCAGGTCTTCCCAGTTATCTGAAAACCAAATAAAGTAATATGCTTAAAAATACAAAATAAAAATTTAGATGGAATATAATACCACAGCAGTGATTATGCCAAAACCCACAGGCAAAAAGAGATGTGGTTAATGGAGAGTGAATAAACAAAGGCACTCACTATTTTTACTTGCTGCCTGTACCACTTCCATGTAAGAGGATGGGTCATCAGCTTTAATATAAGAGTCTATGGCTTCCTTCACCAAGTCCTTCTGCAGCTGGGCTCGACCCAACTGGCTCCATACAGCAGGCTCATTGCACCTCTCAGCAAACTCATAGGCACGATCCAAATTCCCAATATGTTCAATTAGAACCTGCAAATTGTGATAGATCGAAAAAGTAGATGTGCATGATAAGCATAGGACAATGTGGGCACACAGTATATTCATAAGTGCTGTTTAACATACCTGAATGGCAGACGTGTTTACGTCAAACTTCCTAAAGATGGCAAAAGCCTCTTCAAAGAGCTGGTTGCTAATAGCAATGTTGGCAATATCAGGGGCATCGTAGTTATCCAAGCGGTTGATATATTCCATAACTCGTGTGCGGTCAGCTTTAATGGCTGTCAGAATCAGTAGATTCTGTAAATTTCTGTTAAAAAATAAATAAAATAAAAATCCCAACAAAATAAGGCACCTCTCACAATTACCCAGTTTCACGAACGCTCCTTTAAATTTCATTCTAACCTGTGTTCACTGAATACAGAGTTGTCCAGCACAATCTTCTCCAGGAGCTCTATGAGCTCATTAGGGAGGTCCGCAGTCATGAAGGCTTTTACAGTCACAGACACTTCTTCAGGGTCCTGAGTTTCTGAAAGGGCTGTCTGCACCACCTTTGGAAAAGAGACAAGCAATGGCATTTATCAATCAATTTCTATCATGACCAATAGATTTCATATGTTAAAAAGAAGTGGACACATTGTGAAAGTTATATTATATAAAACACGTTGTGAGGTTCATATGAGCTTACTTTTAAAGAAAAAAACAAAAACTAAAATCCAAGAAAGGACAACTGCTTCTTATCACTAAATCCTAAAAGGACACTTGCCTCTAAACAATTTTAGCTTAACTTAGGTAGGTTTGTTGCACAAGTTATGTCCCTTCAGCCTCTGTGCTCAATTCTCTGCTATTTAGGCATTAAATCAATTTATTTCTTCAGCCCTAGCCAGTCCTTACCACACACCTAGTTATGACTAACATAGCCTCCTAAAAAAAGTTTCATTTTCAAACTTCTCTCAGGATAGTGTTTTTATATAAATATATCTTCTATTTCGTTCTCTGTTAATTTTCTGTCAAGTAAACTCCTGCGTGAGTTTACAGAAAGTTAAGTTAAAGAAAAAAAAAAAAAATCTAAACTGTGCAAGAAGAAACCATAATTCTTTGAAACCTACAGACTTGTCTGCATCAAAGAAGCATATTTTTGGACCTATTCCATCACAATTAATATTTCATTAGTAAACAATTATTATTTAAAGGAACACTAATTAATACACTTTTTTTTTATTAAATCAATTGCATAGCTTGTGTGTCTTGAAACCCTTTCACATAACATTTTCTAAATGAATATACTTACCTCTATTCCATCACCAACAGCAGTTCCCTCAGTCAGCTCCACCCCATTTGATGTAATCAAGTCAGATAACATCGGTCCATTCAAATGTTTCTCATTTAGAATCATTGAATGCAATGCTTTTCTATGAGAAGCCATGAACGCTGTGCACATTTACAAACTGCTCACAAATCCTTTATTTGGGAGCCTTCAATCTAGGGAGAGCTAGATTGAGCTTTAAATTTTACGGGCATGCTAGTATCTGTGCCCAGATAGTTGCTCTGTGTGAAGTGTACGGAGGCCCTGCCTATGAGATTAGTCTTTCTAAAGAGGTTTTACTTGTTATATGCTGAGTGGACATGAAATATATCTACTGGTGCCATGGGGGATCCAGGCCAGTCAGTGAAGAACCTCCTCTCTTACTCCCCTGCACAGATTTCTGTGGCTGTGAGAGATCTTGAAAGCGCTAGATTTATCAAATTCCATTAATATCAGCAGGCTATGCTGACATCATGGTGTGGGAATGAAATCAAGAAAGTGAGAACCCCAGCTCTCTGACAAAGAGGGCTTAGATAGGTCACTAGAAACCTTGCTTTCAAGCCTTCAAACAATAAAACTAGACAACGCTGGTGGGATAGGAGAAGGAGGAGAAAATATATATATTAATATAGAGCCCACACAATCAAAACAGACACACATTGTTAAATTGTATTGAGCTTATCATACACTTTAAAATGATTAACCAAATAACATAACTTAAAATGTTGTACACTGTATTTATTAAACATAACCAAATTGCAAGTCAGTCCAAGATGACCTGACTGCCTTTCATACCATTTACAACCAAGTTCGTGCTCATAACATAACCCTGAGGATGACTTTTTGACACCCCCGCCTCTGAAAAGGCAGTGCTTATATTAACCCCTTCAGGACGGAGGCAATAGTACATGTTCTGATCAAAACAAAATGTAAACAAAAACTAGAATTTGCGCTATATGTCTGTTCAACCGTAATTCACCTCTTTCATATTATATGCACCCACACTTATTATATATAATTTTGTTCAGGAGAAACAGGGCTTTCATTTCATATCAAATATTTATATATGAAACATAACTTATTATGAATAAAATTTAAAAAAAAAAAATGAGAAAGTTTAAATTTTTAAAAACATTTATAGTTCCACCTCACATTTTAGCTGTAAATGTCATAATACTGTTAGCTTTTACTGCAAAAAAAGCACATATTTGGATTCAGCAAAGTCTCACAAGTACAACAGTACCCCCCATTAACAGTTTTTACGGTGTTTTGGAAAAAGTTAAAGGGTCAAATATAGCACATTCCATTTTTCAGTTTTTTCACATTGAACTTTGCCAGATTAGTAATGTTACCTTTGAGACCATGTGATAGCCCAGGAATGAGATTTACCCCCATGATGGCAAAAGTAGACTACCCAAGGTATTGCAGGTGGGGTATGTCCAGTCTTTTGTAGTAGCCACTTAGTCACAAACACTGGCCAAAGTTAGCGTTCATATTTGTTTTTGTGTGAAAAAAGCAAAAAACCGAATATTTGGCCAGTGTTTGTAACTAAGTGGCTACTAAAAATGACTGGACATTTGTAATACCTTGGGTTATTTACTTTTGCAAATGGTATGTCATCATGGGGGTAATTCTTATTCCTGGGCTACCATATGTTCTCAAAAGGCAACATAACCAATCTGGCAAATTTGAATGTGACAAAAATGAAATGCAAGCCTTATATTTGACTCTCTAACTTTCCAAAACACCATAAAACCTGTACATGGGGGTACTGTTTTACTCAGGAGACTTTGCTGAACACAAATATTAGTGTTTTAAAATGGTAACTTGTATTACAACAATAATATTGTCAGTAAAAGTGCCGTTCATGTGTGAAAAATGCAAAAACCGTCACTTTTACTAAAAATATAATTGTTGGAATACAAGTTACCATTTTGAAACACTAATATTTGTGTTCAGGGAAGTCTCCCAATTTACAGGGTTAAATATTGTGCTTGCAATTCAAATTCTCGGGCATGTCAATCAAATTTTAACTAATAAAATCACAATTATGTTAAAATATTAAATATACACATATATGTATTTAAAGACTACGTGTACACTTATATAGTTATTTAGGTAATTATATATATATATATATATATATATATATATATATTTGCAGTTATTTGTATTTTATATATAGATAGATATAGAATGTCAATCTAAGTGTATTTTGTTACACACACACACATATATATATATATATATATATATATATATAACAAAATACAGTTAGAATGAAATTACATATGTATATATAATTTATTTTTTAAAATATTTTATTTATTATTGTAATTATACGTGTATATATAAATATTAAATATATATATAGATGTATTATATATATAATAAATATATCATATATATGTAACGGCATTCAAAGTGAATTTTTTTTTTTTTTTTTAAATTCTTTATTTTTGTGGTGCATTCAGTTAATACAGTCGCTTGTTGTGCCACAATAGCAATAACAAGTAGAGTGGGTGACATTGTTAAAACAGGCTTGTGGAATAGAAAGGTACTGCACACATTTTTTAACAGATAGGTAAACAGGATTTTCCCCTGGGCTTCATAAAAAACAAAAGGTAACTTTTCTTGGCTAACTAGGAAGCATTACCCAGTAGTCACAATAAAAGGAAAACAGGCTAAGACATGGAATTATATGACTGAGCTAAACACATGTATCGCGGTGTCTGCCTATGCAGAGTCATTATGTTAATGTAATTTTAAATGTGCTATACTGGGTGAAAATACGACAAGCTTCAAGTAGATAACTATGGGATAAAGGCTTGTTCCTCATGTCTAAGCTATAGAACTTGTTTTGGTAGCTCAGAGAGGCTGGCTAGGCATGAGGGGTAAAACTCTATAATAAAACGTTGCTTGTCATGCTTATGTTTCGAAGGTATGGAGCCATCTCTACATGGCTCACTATTTTTATTTATTTATTTATTTATTTTATTTGTGCACGGATATATCACATCAGGCTTACAATGCCACAACAGCTAGGGTAAGCAGTTTGCTAACATATAGGTACATTAGTTAGGCATGAAAGAGTACTGCACATTTTTATATAGTAATGTTGCTTATCTAGGAGTTCTTCTATGCTGCTCAACAGAAAAGGTAAGATACGAGTATAGACATAGCGAAGGATCATACATTTAGCACTATAGATTAAGGCATTTCTAATGCATATTATGCATGAGTGAAAGGTATAGTGACATTTGTTTAGCGATTTCTAGATTGTTAAGATTCCACTAGTGCTAATAATTATATATAATTATAATACAATCACATATAATATAAGCTCAGGTATAGAAAAAAAAAAAAATTGAGTGCACATATTGTGTTAGCTTAGTGTGCTGCATCTGTACTAAGTAACGTAATGTCCAGCCTGTGTGGTCTAACTGATCCCCATCAGCCGTCGGGTTAGTGCCCGGAGCAGTAGGCGGTGGGGGTCCTCCCAGTCAGTGCTCTTCCAGTGTCCAGCCGAGGTGTATTCAGAGGGTATGGTTGCATAAGTCCCCTGTCTTGTGATGAGCATGTCGTGGGCTTGTTGTCCCTGGTGGGGATAGTGGGTTTTATGGTGATTGGTATCCTCTGTTAAGGCAGTTTGGTGAGTATGAGGAGGTCCCCCATCGCGCCACAGCACTTTTAGGTAGTTGTACTGGGCTGGGCTGTGCCTGGGAGTCTGGTGGTCTCTGCCATGGTGACTTTGCCCAGGTGGGGTTGTGATCACAGCGCGGGGAGGGGGGGTTTGGGTGGATAGTCCTTGGGTTTGTCTCCTTTCAGTTAGGTGACTCACCGCTGGTGGGCTGTTGCTGACCCGCAGGGGCTTGCGTCGGGTTTCCCGCCTTCTCCTCCCTGCTTTCCATGCTGTAGTTTGGCCCCATCCTGGTTTAGACTGCTGCTTATGTTTGTTCCATCGTGGCATTTTCCCCGGGTCTCTCGGTGGGTGTTTGGGTGGATGGTGATGATGACCGGCCTGATGGTCTCGTGATCTATGTGTGGAGAGAGGCCTCTGTGCCTTAAGTGTATTTCTTGAGGTGCTGTAAGAAGTGCGCTTGGAGGTAGGCTGCGGTCGGACTGGTGGGTGAGACCGGGTCAGGCCCTGGTTGGCACTCCACCTGTTGTGGTGTTTCCACTTTCCCTCCAGTTTCCTCGTGGCTTGCTTAGGGTCTGCCTGGCCCAGATTCATGTCAATCCATCTATTGCTGTGGGTCGGTTCTTCGGTAGCACGCTGTGCCTCGCTCTGTAGAGTTAGTTCTTGGTATTTGGCCCAGAATTCATCAAAGGCCCTGGCGATACCGTCCCTCTGGGTGGCCCGCATCTTGGAGGTTTGAGGTGAGATGGGTTTCGGTCCGGCGGCCATCTTGGCTCCTTCCGTGTGGGAATCCGATTCTGCAGGGCCCCTCAGGCTAGGACGGGGTGAGCATGCCTGTACCTTCTGGGGGACCGGGATGACCCCCGCCGGTCCATAGGGGGGAGGGTGGGAGCAAATATCGGCTCCACGGTCAACCGGAGTGCAAGGAGAGCGGCCGTCTCCCCCCGCCTCGGCCTCCCGTAGGCCGCGCAGTTGCCTCATCGTGGAGTAGCTGTCCGTCGGCGGGTTTACCGCATGCACCGTGTCCCCGGACTGCTTACTAGTGCCCATTAGGTGAGTGGAACAATTTGTCAATAGTTTTGGCTTGGTATTCTGTTGATTTGCTGGTCTTGGGCCCGGAGCTCGGGCAGCATGCGACCGTCCACTCCAGCAGTCAGACTCCGCCTCATTCAAAGTGAATTTTAATACTAGTATATGTACTTAAAATTAATATTAAAATACATTACGTATGACGTTACATATATATGATTGATATATATATGCATTTAGTTTATTTTAACATCTTTATTTTTTTATTTTTAATACTTCCCACCAGCAGGGGGGGCTGTCTGACAGCCCAGACAGTCCCCCCTGCTAGCAGATCCACAGCCAGCTATAGGGGGCCATATTTGCCGGGGGAGGGCTGCCTGGGCTGTCAGGCAGCCCTCCAGAAGAGGATAGCGGCAGAGGTAAGTAAACCTTACCTCCTGGGGCTGAAAGCCGTTACGGCATTCTATGCCGCCGCAACGGCTTGAAAGCCCATTTAATGCGGGATGGCATAGAACGCAGTAACGGCGTTAAGGGGTTAAAAAGCCTGCCGGGATTGACTATACTCACCAAAACAATTACATTAAGTTGTAGTGATGCTGGTGAGTATGGTGTACCTTTAAGTGATCAGTTTTGAAAAATCTCCAAACATCAACATTGGAACTACTACATCATTAAATGGCAACCCTGTCAATCGAACCTACTGAACGAAAATGCTCGCTAATCCTGACCGCTGACAGCCTGCAGCTGAAAACAAAATAACACCTCAAATTAAGAAATATAGACAACATTGAGATCACCAAATAAATCACACACGGAATTAGTGAGCATCTCACACAACTGAATTTAACACCCTTAAAGGGACACTATAGTCACAAAAACAACTACAGCTTGATGTATTTACCATCCTGCAGAAACACCCATTACTCTCAGGCCTCACTTCACAATCAACTCAGTGAAGACTGCATTTACCATCCTGCAGAAACACCCATCACTCTCAGGCCTCACTTCACAATCAACTCAGTGAAGACTGCATTTACCATCCTGCAGAAACACCCATCACTCTCAGGCCTCACTTCACAATCAACTCAGTGAAGACTGCATTTACCATCCTGCAGAAACACCCATCACTCTCAGGCCTCACTTCACAATCAACTCAGTGAAGACTGCATTTACCATCCTGCAGAAACACCCATCACTCTCAGGCCTCACTTCACAATCAACTCAGTGAAGACTGCATTTACCATCCTGCAGAAACACCCATCACTCTCAGGCCTCACTTCACAATCAACTCAGTGAAGACTGCATTTACCATCCTGCAGAAACACCCATCACTCTCAGGTACTGACTGAAGCTTGGAAGATACTCCACCTCCCGTATTACTGGATTGCTACAAAATTCTCATGTGTTACTATAGAGTTGTTACAATTGATACCTGTAGTTTGCCACTGTAATGTTATGTGCATGCAGTGTGTACCACTGTCATTTAATGTTTGTGACCAATATTTCATGTAGACAGTTATTAATATTTTGGGTGATAGAATTTGATTGCTAAACTTTTCAATAGTCTATAACACATGCCTACTCTGCCCCCCCCCTCCCCCTCTCACACTCTCCTTTTCCCCTCCCCTGTCGTAAATACCTTCATTAATTGTTCTATCTCTATTCCTCAGGCCTCACTTCACAATCAACTCAGTGAAGACTGCATTTTTTCTCCCCACTTCCCACCCACCCAGGCTCCCCTTAAATATATAGCATGCTCCTCCAGCTGTTCGAGATTCTCACCCAATTACCTGTTCATTCCCCTAACATCTTACCAATAGCTGCTTCTCTGTTAACTCTTTCAGCCATCACCTCCAAACTTCCCCTGCTACCTTTTGTCTCAAATCCCCCTGGTATCCTTTAGATTGTAAGCTCAAGGGCCATCTAGCTAAGCACTTTGTATAAAAGAGCTCCAATGGCTAGATATCAGCTTACGGGCAGGGCTCTCTTACCTCTTGTATTTGTTTGTGTATATTGTACGTTTCTCAACTAATTGTACAGCGCTGCGGAATCTGTGTGCGCTTTATAAATTGCAATAATAATAATAATAATGTAGTAGTTCTTGTGTCTATGACCTGTCCCTGCAGTCTTTTCAATGTAAATGCTGCCTTTTTAGAGACCGTGTTTACAATGGTGCCTGGAAACCGCAGCACTGGCATTCAGCGTCCCCACACTCTGCATGGAGACACTGAACATTCTCCATAGAGTTGCATTGATTTAATGCATCTCTATGGTGAGATGCTGATTGGTGCAGTGCGGCAATTTGTCGTGTGTGCCCAAAAGACTCTAAATGCTTTCCTATGGAAAAGCAGTGAATTGGCTTAGATAACCAAAATTGATCGTCTCAGCCACAGAGGCGTAAAAAGATGAGTAAAATCACTGTTTCATGACTCTTTAAAGGGGGCCTGTTTGCATACATGACACTATAGTGTCCTTTAAAGTAAGCTTTTAACACATGTTTAATTACAAAAGCAAGCACCACTTTTCTATGCATAATTAAGTAAATCCTATTAAATGACTTGAAATAGCTAGTTTCCCAATGTATCAGGTATTCCCTTGAGGTGAGGAAGTGGCAATATTTAAAATGTAGGAACAGTTACTTGCAGGAAAAAAAAGGGGAATTATTATCTAAACAGTTTTTAGCAGTTGCAAATATGAACCTAAAAAGAATAATCTTATCACCACGATTAGAACAATGTCTGAAACCCAGCAAGAATTACTAATACTGACAGTGGTCAATCACAAGAATTTGAAACCATTGCATAAATTTATAAAAAGGGTAAAGAAAAGTGAAAGATGTAGCATATGCATTCGCTATTTCAAGCACACCTGGTGCAACTAATGAAGCCCTTGATCACTTGCATCACATGGGCTTGAGATAATACAGATTTATATTGTTCAAGTAGAGATTGTAGCCGTATTAGTCTAGTGATGTGAAAAGGGTATTATATATATATGATTTCCACAATACTTCGCTTTAGAGAAGCATTTGATTGGATACGGTCAGAATGAACAAAAGTAGGCACTGCAAAAATGGTTTGGATCATCTAAGTTTAACTTTTCTTAACCAAGCACCCAACATGTAAAATGTTTATATGCTGTAGGCATACAAAACAAAGAACCATTCACATAAGACACTATTGCAAGGATATTTTATGTTTGTTGCACTCTTATCAGCTCACCTGGTCAATCAGTTGTCTTCTAAAAGGATTGTTTTCCTCAAGCACACTGGCCCAGAGTTCAGCATCTTTCCTACGTACCAGGTAACGGGCTTCACTCTTGAATAAGGAGTTCTCATTGCACACCTGTAGACAAACAAATTGAAGAAAACAAATCAATATAACTGCATACATACGCAAACAAACATAACATTCCATTGCAAATCCAATACACCAACCTTAATGAGTTCCAAATCACATTGCCCCCTTTCGTAAGCCACACAAGCTAGATGAGGATCCCTTTTTTCGCAGTACTTGCCCACCACACAGCTATCATAGAATGGGTTCTCCCGCAAGAAACGTTCAGGGTTATTGTTGCTATCAATGTAGATTTTAGCCAAAGCATTGTGTGTAGCAGGCTCCTCACAACCCTCATGTATTCTGGATTCCAACCAAGGTAAGAGCAACTTCAACCTGACCATATGGAAAAGAACCATCACATGAATTTCAGAACAAGTTTAAACCAAATGAAAAACATAACTTGAGAAATTGGTAAACCTTATTCTCACATAAACAGGAATTCTCAGTTTTACCATGACAAACACAACATCCACATTTCAACCCATACTTAACAGGATATTTGTAAAAGTGACTTTTCTCTCTTGCACGAAAAATAGTTGGGAAAAAAATACCCCTTAACTTTCTGTAATTAAATTATTTTACTTAAGTTTAAACAATATTTATCAGGAAGGTATAGTGATTAGGCAAGCCAAGTGGGGAAAGAATAAGACAAAGGCATTGATAGTAACATTTATATTTACTGTATTTATCTTATTTTCATTGTCTCATAATTAGGAGCGCACATACCACTTTGTTTATTCTGAGTCTATTACTCATTTAAAGGACCACTATAGTGCCAGGAAAACATACTCGTTTTCCTGGCACTATAGTGCCCTGAGGGTGCCCCCACCCTCAGGGACCCCCTCCCGCCCGGCTCTGGAAGGGGAAAGGGGTAAAAACTTACCTTTTTCCAGCGCTGGGCGGGGAGCTCTCCTCCTCCGATCCTCCTTCTCTCCTCCCCGTCGGCTGAATGCGCACGCGCGGCAAGAGCTGCGCGCGCATTCAGCCAGTCACATAGGAAAGCATTCACAATGCTTTCCTATGGATGCTGGCGTGCTCTCACTGTGAAAATCACAGTGAGAAGCACGCAAGCGCCTCTAGTGGCTGTCAATGAGACAGCCACTAGAGGAATAGGGGGAAGGCTTAACCCATTCATAAACATAGCAGTTTCTCTGAAACTGCTATGTTTATGAAAAAATGGGTTAACCCTAGAAGGACCTGGCACCCAGACCACTTCATTAAGCGGAAGTGGTCTGGGTGGCTAGAGTGGTCCTTTAAGTCGCTAGAAGTTATATGTAGCTGCCCTTTTTCTGATAATATATTTTCTTATACCTATTTTTATACTGTTCATTGATTGTAAATATCTAGAAAGACAAAAGGAGTAACTTTGTTTCAAGCAACAGCAGAGCTCAAAATTTCCATTTGTCCACAAGCCATTGGGGAGTAGAATCCTTGGATCCTGCAGACTTGCAATGGTAAATAATTTGTATGGCTGTTTAACAGTGTAGGACTTTTTAGCCCTGACAAGAGTATACACATTGTTGTAAGGAAGACAGGTTGAGGATAAAAAAATAATAAATATAAATATAAAACAAAGGAAAATTAAATGAAGGCGGTGGGAACAGGGAGAGGGGGATGGAGGGGGAGTGGAAGAAAGGTCAGCCCCCTAGTATTAGTATTATTCTTTTGTAAAAATGCAGAATGCCAGGTAACCTTGCCTGCCAAAGAAAGGAAGCGAGAGGCCACACATTTGGGAGTTTATCAGTGGAAATAAAGTATAAGAAAGAGGAAAACAAAAACAAACCTGCTAAAAAATAAAAAAAATTACACATCTGAATCTCCTTGTTGAAACTAAAAAGCTGCAGACATTCCTCTGCCCATACTGGCCCTCTCATTACTTACACAAAACAGGGCTAGCTCTGTTCATATGCTACATACAGCTCTAAACATCAAGGGAATCTTGCCGATATTACATGAGGGCCTGCACAGGGGTGTAAAAGCTATTTAGTTCCACAACTAATATTATTAACCTATGTAATATACGAATAGAAGCCACCACACTGCTTCCTTTATTAGTCTTACGTACAGCTTTATTCATATGTTTTCATGAATGTAGTTTTATGAAGCAAATACAGACAGTGTGCAGCAATAACGTTTAGCGTCTCCACAGCCTGCATTGGCTGAGATTGTTAAGTTTGATGATATCAGCCAAGGAGTGTAGCGGGCCAGACATCCAAATAATGTTTTCACAGCTCTAACAACAGGAATACATGTTTGTATTCCTGTTACTATAGTGTTCCTTTAATATGGGAAACCAGCAGGTGCACATCAAGTATTGTTTTATATATTCTTGCTCCCCACCTGTTCCGTTTCTCCACTTCAGCAACCAGCTCATCTGTGGAGAACTGACCATGTACAACCATGATCAGGTTCTTAATAACATCCTCCGAGCAGTCAACATCGAGGAGTCCTCCCACCACGGCAGGAATACGGCTGGGGTTAACCTACAAGCAGACAAACATTTCTGTCATGGACGGCAAAGCATTCACACCGACACAGCAAATTGTAACAGTTTATTTATATAACGCCACACAAACTATTTGCTATATGTTTGTATTTTAGATATATGGACCTTTAGTGTTTTGGAATAGGATAAAAGGAAAACATATGATTAGTATGAAAATGTGAAATAACTACATGTACAATTTTGAGGCTAGGAGCTTATCAAAGAACTGGCAGATCTTAATACACTTTGGACTGGAAGATGACAGTCCAATTTCTTAATTAATTGGACTCCTATTTAGCCTTATAGCACATTTGGTAGAGTATTTCAGTGTAATAATTATATGTGTATTTACTGCTCAAAATATAGCAATTTAAATATCATGCGATGTGTAAATAACAACAAAGTATTTAACCAGGAAAGGTACATTCAGATTACTCTGGTTTTCAAGTACGTCCTGGGGATGTTACCTTAGCCCAACATCCAGGGGGTTACTATTACCCAATTTAATGGTACTGTCCAAAGGTTTTCTAGGGACTGTAAATGGCATATTTTGTCAAATACATTAAACGCTTTCTGCTCAAATTCAAATATTTAAATGGTTACAACCTATGTGAGGAGAAGACCTGCATCTGGGGGATAAACAATTACCCAATAAACTCTTGTTGGACTGGATAAGGTCCAGAATAAGAAATCCCTGAATGGTGGCACCTCATCCTGGTTTGGGGGAAAGTGGAAGTTATGTGTATGTGTATAAATAAAATTTAAAAAAAATCTTCCTTTCTCTGACAGTTTTCACTGTCCACACTCCATTTTTACATAGTATCATGCTTGTAGCTGTACAGTCTCTATCAGCTATGCAACTACAGGATATTATAGCAATTTGCTTATTTATGCATTTTTAATTATCTATATAATGCATTTTACATGAGTTTTCCCCCAAAGATTCTCCTTTAAAAGTCCAGTTATAAATAAAGTTTTTATTTTCAATGTAGACTTTCCATCAGTTACATTTCCAAAAAAACAACAAAAAACAACAAACAAGAACAAACTACACACACTTTAACCTGTATCACTTGTAGACATATAATTTCTGTGGTGAAGCAGATTAAGGGTGGGATTAATCACACAACACACAATCTCCGACTAACCTTTTGCACATAAATTTCAATGTATTTCTGGAGGTTATTGCGGTAAAGATACAGAACCAGGTCATGTACAAAGTCGAAACGGTCGCAGACAATAATCAATGGCAGCTGATCTGTAAGCTTGGCCTCCTAATGTTAAGAAGACAGAAGTTGAGATAAATAGAGCAAATTGTAATTACACTCCTTTATGTTCATAAAGCCTAAAAAGAAAAATGTAACTGACTTCCATTTTATTCATGTCCATGAAGCCTAGCAAGAACCTCTAAACAAATTATACAACCACAGTCACAAAATAAAACGAACTGTTCGAAACAGCAACATAGTTTATATATCTATTCCCTTTTCTCTTACTGCCTGTAGCTTTTAGATATATTGTATTTAAAACAAAAATAAACAAAAGGACCCTGCCTTGAGAAAATTCTTGACCCGCTCCGGATTGTAGCAGTTGCTTTCCCGGCAGATCCGTTCCACCTCCTTTATCTGCCCTGTTTTGCAGGCTGCCTGAATATACTTAAAGTGTACATCAGGGTCTTGACTGAAATTGACAATGGACCCGAGGAAATAAAAGAGCCCTGGAAAGAACACAACATTTGTGATTATTAGCCAAGTTGCTTAAAATAACAGGTTTAAAATATTTAAAAAAAAAAAAAAAAAGTGCATCCTATATTATGTTTTCAATCAAGACAAATCAATTTGTGAATAAAGTTATTACACTATCCAAGTTATTACGCTGATCCAATATATACTGAAAATACACAGCAGCTTCTAAATTACTTTCATAACCACTTCACTAGCAAGTTTTCTTTGATAAAATAATAAATAAAAAGTACAATAGCAAAAAGTTGAATAATCGCACATCTGGAAAAATATGTTGTGTTTTTTTTAAACTGACCAGAATATAAACACGTGGGTATAATGCCCACTTACAGAATACAATGTTAGACCCAACCACATATTTGTACATTAGAGGAGGAATTATGTTAATTGTAACCACTTAATTAAAACACATACCTTCATAACTCTTGAAAGATTCAAACAGTTCAACCAAGGATTGTGTGCCCAGCTGCTCATGGTACTTGGATGCCACCTGAACACAGAGTTGAAGATTCTGCCGTATGTTTGCAGATAACATGGCACGTAAGCACTCCACTGAATCCTCCACAGATAGGGAACCAAAGAAATTTACCAGCCACTGGGGAAAGAAAAAAAAGCAATTCTAGGTTGTGGGATCACGTGTTTAACTACAATATTTGTACATCCACATTTTTTCAACAAATGTACTGATCTTCTTTTGCCAATTCTGCAAAGTAATGGTTCCCCATGTAAAAAGTGAAAGTGAGCATGAGCCAGGTGAAGCTTACCTCGGGGTTCAAAAGGTGTGTGTGCACCACTGCTCGCTTGATATCATACGGATCAGTGTAATGCTCGAGCGCCCTCTGCAGAAGTCCCGCTTTCTCACACAGCTGGGCAATGTGGGCCCGGTCATAGTGAGTGAACATTTGGTTTCCAAGAATTGCATCTGCAACCTGACACACAGCAGTTAATAGCAGATAGCAGTTTAATAATAATAATAATAAAAAAAGCTATGCCATATTGATATTCAAAGTTAAAGAAGATCAAGGTAGAGTTACATTATTTTCATTGTTTGACATTTCAAAGTTTTCTGGTACTAAAGAAGTTGAGCTTACGTAGTCAATTTCTTTAACATATAGAGCAGTGGTTCCTGGCCGGTCCTTGCGGCCCACCGACAGACTGGGATTTATTTCAATGGGGATGCAGACGAGACCTGAACTGTTACTGTGTCATGGGGTCTTGTTTGGGAGCCACTGATTTAGAAGATAAGCTTGAAGCATATTAATGGAGAGGTTTAGTATGGTTACCTTCAATTAGAGTTGAAAACAATACCTTGGGGTTCAATTGTCCTTTAGATGGATTATAAGGAGGTTGGTTGAATCAGATCTTGCCTCAGAGTTTGGCAGTCAGACCAGCTGCTAATGCCAACATTTCAAGCATAGTGGGAACGAATATGTGTATGTGTGTTATAAAAAAATAAAAACAAACACCACTATGTTAGTTTTTTCATGAAGATTATTGAATATAGCTCGGGGGAGGGGTGGTGAGTGTGTGTATTTATGTGTATGTATGTAGATGAATACAATGGCAAGCGCTGATTGTTAAAACAATTCAATCATAGTTAGGTTTGTAAGCATTTACAGGTCTGAGTTCGCCTGTAAGAAGAGTTAAGGTAGAAGGGTGTTTTTGACATCTGCAAAGATAAAATTTTGTTCGCGTGCTTGCATGAATTAAAATGATATAAAGGTTTTAAAAAGATTTTGCAAGTTTTCAATGGCTGCTCCTTGTAGCATTCAGATGTTCAAGTTAATGAAACAGTTATTTCTGGAGGTAACATGGGCAGTTGGATTTTCGCATATTTGGAACAAAAGATGGATTTTTGAATGGGTGCTGTAAGAAGTACCTACAAAATTTGACCCTGTTGGAATTGCTGCCAATGGTGTCAGCAGTTTTAATCTTTGATTATAGCTCCAAAATAAAAGGATATTATTCAACTGTGACAATGAGTCAGTGGTACAAGTTTCCAGTTTATTGCATTCAAAAAGTTTCTTTGTGATTAATTTGTTAGAAAATTAGTATTCTTATACTGGTAACTTAATGGTTGGCAGAAGGCAGTGCATATTCCTAGTTAAGAACAGGATAGCGAATTCTATTTTTCGTTTAGCACATTCAGATGTTTGGTACCATATAATTGCAGAAAATGCAGAGGGGAATTGCTAGAATACTTAAGTTAATCTTAATAGCAGATCAAATTCTTATGAAAGAACTCAAATAGAACACTGGGTATGTTTAGGTGTCACCTTGCGATAAGTGGTAATTTTCCATCAATTGACCCCTGCTAACAGAGTTGGTGGTAATATCAAAGATGCTTTCATACCTGACTAATGTTCAAATAATGCTATCTAAAGAAGTTATCTTCAGGCACTTAGTGCAGGTAGCATATCTACTATAGCACAGGGAGCATATTTTATGTGGTTTGGTAAAAGACAACGGTGAAAGAGTTTATAATTAAACAGTTGTTGATGGATTATTTTGTAGTTAAAGGATGTGAAGCGTCCTATACCTTATATGTTAGCATATTACTTTTTGTGAATGTTCTAATTTTTCTTTTTGAAGTATTTTTATTTTTAGTAGCCTTTCTTTAGCTTTCTTTGCTAAATTGAGAATTGGTTAGTTTTGTTTAGTAGATTTAGAGTGTCAGAATTGTAGTTTTAGGATTTTAATTACTTTCCCTATAAATTTTCAAGCAGGTATTAGTTTGCAAAAAATATATAAATAAATACATTTCTGATAGGAAGAGTAAATGGATTCATTTGTACTGCATCAGTGAGGGATTTGTTTTGTTCAGTCGAAACTTTACAAGTTTATTTTGCTGTTGCACCTTCTGATACTGGCCCCCTTTTTTGTTTATAATTAAGATTGTCCATTAAAACATGTAAAATCTAGCGGGTATTACAGTTACGCTTTGAATACTTGGTTGTGAAGATAAATAACATGCGATTCTTTCAGGTTTGGGCTTTGGCAAAGCGGCTATATTGGATTGGTGCAAATGCAATCAAGAAGATTGGGAAATGTAATCAGACTAGTTTTCAGTTATACGTGTGTGATGATTTGATTTAATTTAATGCTGTCTCTTCCTCTTGTCATTCTTTTATTTTCAGGTACCATAAAAAAATGTTTGGATTCTAGGTCACTCAAGGGGTCTGGCAGGCCATGCAAAGAGCAAGAGCCAGCATATATGGACGTAACCAGAACTTCAATCAGGGCAATGTACAAATATAGTTTATCTGAGATTTTGGAATTATGGTCATTAGGTTGGATTGTTCTACATGGCCAGCTACAGCAGTTTTTTAATCATTCACATAGTGGTAACATTGTAGGTTTAGTGAAGTCTGTTTATTGCATGGTTTGAGTTATTGGATCATTAAGGAATTATTTCCTGTAACCGTTTTAGCTTGATCAGAGAGCAAGATGGACAACTACAGCTATAAAATAGGGCAAATAGGGAGTAGTGTAGATTTTGTTAAATCTCTTCATTTACGGCACTGTTTAATGAGTAATGGTGTTGAAAAAATTGAGCATTAAGCTGGGTGTTTTACATATACCTATATAGTAAGGTTCAAGTTCATTTGGCAAGTTAATATATATATATTGGAGTTAATATACTTAAGTTGGAGTTACAAAACATGATGGAAGATTCTTGGATGGGGGGGGGGTCTCCGCTGGGGTAGTGTCTACCTCCGTTGAGGCGGTGGGGCAAAAGTCATTCTCAGGGTCAAGTTCTAAGGAGGGATATGGTGGTAAATGGTTTTAAATAAAAGGCGGTCATGTTAGTTATGACTGACTGGCAATATGGTGGTTAATAAAGTTAAAAGTTTTAAAAGTTGGTGAACCATATGTTATATGGCTATGGTTACAAAGTTATGGTTTAAATAAACACCACAGCCAAGCCCATTGAAAAGTAATTAAACGTTGTCTGTGGTTATTGTGTGGTCTCATTTTATTTATATGAATATCGCCTACCATATATATATCTACCCCTATGCACGGTTTATCTCTCCACCATTCGGTTATATTCCCCTGAAGCTTTAGTCATAGTTAAGAAGTGCACAGTCTATGTAGTCCATAGGAGACAACATTGCCAATCTGTTTCTCTCTCATCCCCATACTCCATCGCAAGGGTATATAATGAATTGGATCAGTCAGGGAAAAGACCCAGACAAAACTACTGGAGCTTTTTTCCCCCACCAGTGTAGTTTTACATGTGTAAAATTAAACACAAAGTTCAGTTCAGCAACAGATCTATATAAAATGCATTTTGGTACAAACATTAGTACACTATAGTACACAATTAAAAACACCCAACCTATTTTCTTAATCCAGCACAACAGTTTAAAAATAAATAAAATGAGCACACCACACCTATAAATGAGAGAGCCCGGAAAGATTTGTTCCAGGTGGTCAGGGTCAATCTCACCCTCCTATACTCGCAGGTCATAGCAAAACACAGTAAACTGGGAAGTGTATAAATGAATAGTAGTTGTAGCAGTATGGCTTTTATCAGTTTATTGAGAAGTTGAAGTCCGTCTACGTGGTAACTGGAATGGCTCTTTTGGGCTAAACTTTTTATTACACAATTCTCTGCTGGAGCAAACATTATTATTAGGGGGATATGATCAGTCCACACAGACCAAAATGAAATAACCTTGATTCAAGCTTCTCATCCTGGTGTAGGAGAACACTAAGCAGTGCATCAAATGAACACTTTTAAAAGGTAATTTTATTATTATTTGCCAAAATTTTTAATGCAAAATGTGAATCATTTTTAATGCATAATCGTACCTAGAATATTAACTTAATAAGTCAGGTTCCATTGCTAAAATAAGCAGGAGGCCCAAGGGCATACCTGTGGAGCATGGATAAGGTTCATCTCAAGCAGGCGAGTCTGCAAATGACCCTCAGTTGGTCTGTTATTCTTCAATGCATCAAGCAGGAATGATGTGCACTGCTGGATCAGACTGTTCTCCATAAAGACATCCACAATCTAAGGACAGAGTAGTATATGTGATGCTGAAGACAAGTTGCAAACTAAATGATACTTGTTCTCTGTAGAATATTAAAAATAAATAAATAAATTTAAAAAAAAAACACAACCCCAGCCAAAGTTTGTCCTTCTGCATTGGCCCAGATAATACGGAAACCTTATTTCTACATTGTCCATTTAAAATCTCCTCGGATGGTAAAAAAAGGCTGGGAGTGCAAGGCTAGCCCTCCCTACCATTTCACTGCCATTCATGGCTGGAAGGTTTAGGATGCAAAATACATAAGTGAATCTTCCATATTACCAGAGCAGCTGCAAAGTGCATGTGTGTTTTAGGTTCTTTTATAAAAAAAAAACTAAAAAAAACATTTATCCAATAAATGAGTGAATAAAAATGGGGAGATGTCATCAAAAAGGATGATGGTACCATAACAACTACAATGATAAGCCACTAATTGTCGTACAATACCATATATAGTTTTATTGCATGTTAGAACTGCTTGAAACCAAAGCTTGCAGTGAACCACGAAGCACAATCAAATGCAGTTTTTGATTAAATAAAGGAGATTGAGAACTTGTACTTAGATATACAGACTGTGGCTGCAGTTAGAAACGCTGCTAAAAAAAAAAAAAATAGTTATCCAATTAATAAATGCAACCAAAACTGATTTATTTACCTTGTTCTAGTTGTTTTCCAGGACAGTCTATGAACATCACAAGCATTTTTAATATGTTTACTGTAGCAACACTGTCACTGAAGGCCAAACATCATATTATACATGATACTGACATTGCAGAACAAGAACATCAATAAATAAATGCAGATGTGATTAGCTACATGTAATACATGGATTCTTAATTACATTGTGTAGACCTCTTGACCCATAATTGGTTTATACTGTATTCTCCACCAGAGAGATGTAATTACAGCCTAATTATTGATAGGCGTATAATTGGTCCATTTAATGTAAAAATAGAATGAAGAACCATTAAATGATCCAGCTGGATATCATCTTTCCTGCATTCTTACTCATTAAATAGCCCAAATTCATTCTAATCCTGCACTTAGTTAAGTTACATTTAATTTACATTTGCTGAACACAATAGGTGCTGCTTGGTAAATCTTTACAGAACACCCTGAACAGTAAATCGTGTAAAACTTTTTTTTTGGTTGTAGCAAAACAGAACCCTAAATAAGAAAAAATTGCTTTACCAAAAACAAAAACAAGGCGTTCTCAGTATTTCGATGGGGTAAAAAAGGTAAAGCTAGTTAAATGTTGTAGTAGGTATATCGCCCTGCTTTCAATAACCCAAACATCCAAATAATCAGTGATACAGTTAAAGGGGTTCAGCTAAAAAGGAAGATGTTAGAGGGAGAGAACAACTGAGGTGTTAGTAACTAATCAGAATCAATCATATTAGACCCAGAGGTGCTGAATCTCTGTTCAATGTCTAATGTTGCAAATATGTGTGAAACACTGTCCACTTGCATTAAAATAAAAAAAACAACAAATGAATACCTCAGCTCAACAGTATACATAATCAATCTCTCCCTCTAGGCTCAAAAAAAACATTCCTCATATACTTTGAGGCAGCCAAAGACTAGCCTTGTCTAGTACAGAAATCTCTTGCTTTCAAACTAGGGACTAGACTAAATAGCCTACAAATAATTACATAAGTACGCATTACCGATTTTTGGGCATTTGTGTTATTGATAGGGCGATAAACCTAATACAACATCCAACAAGTTTACATTTTTCTTTTATCTCTTTTCTTGTCTTTTGGGTAAATAGGAAAGATTAAAGTTGCTATATAAAAAAAACACACACTTTTCCCCAGTTAAAATGAACTCCTTACCTGGTTGATGTTTGCTAAAGGTTCCTCATCTTGCACTAGCATTTGGGAGAACTGGAGGCCTTGCTCTGGACTTATCCGCATGACACTCCGAAGGAGGAAGATCCAGTCTGGAGTGTAGCCAACCTAACATGGTAACATGGTTATCCACAATAATGAAATATATGAACTTTTCTTTTAACTAGACAAGTACAATATGAATTAGGGATCAACCGATTATATGTTTTACCGATATTATCGGCTGATATTCAGTATTTTCGGCAATATCGGTATCGGCCAAGAGAGATAACGATATTGCCAATAATACATACCAGGACTGCCGGGCCCATTACAAGCCCGGCGGTCCTGGAGGGCCGGCAGCAAGCTGTTACATACCCAGCAGCTACCTTCAGCTCCCTGTGTACATCTGGCGAGTCTTGCGGCCGTCAGAGCGTTGCCACGTGTTACCATGGCAATGCTCCGCACGGCACGCAGACTGCGAGATTTACACAGGGGAGCTAAAGGCTAAATGCCATATCCCCCTCCCTGGCCAGGCAACAAGCAGGGAGGGGGGACAAAAATAAATAAAACAAATATTAAAATAAATAATTCCCTCCTCCCCCCATTTTACACAAATTCCATCCCTTCAGAAACACACACACACTGCATTATATACACACACACACACTACACAAACACTGTGTATATAATGCAGAGTGTGTGTGTGTGTATATAATGCACACTACACACACTACACTACATACACACACACACACTACACACACTACACAAACACTGTGTATATAATGCAGAGTGTGTGTATATAATGCACACTACACACACACTACACTATATCCACACACACACACACTACACTACATACACACACACACTGCATTATATACACACACACACTACACAAACACTGTATATAATGCACACTACACACACACTACATTATAAACACACTCTGCATTATATACACACACACACACACACACACACACACACACACTGTATATAATGCAGTGTGTGTATATAATGCACACTACACACTGCATTATATACACACACTACACAAACACTGTGTATATAATGCACACTACATTATATACACACACACCACACACACTGCATTATATATACACACACTACACAAACACTGTATATAATGCAGTGTGTGTATATAATGCACACTACACACACACACACTGCATTATATGCACACACTGCATTTTACACACACACTGCATTATACACACACACTACACTATATATACACACACACTACACAAACACTGTGTATATAATGCAGTGTGTGTGTGTATAATGCACACTACACACACACTAAATTATAAACACACTCTGCATTATACACACACACACTGCATTATATACACACACTCTGCATTATATACACACAATACACACACTCACTGTGTATATAATGCAGAGTGTGTGTGTGTATATAATGCACACTACATTATACACACACACACACACACACTGCATTCTACACACACACAGACACTGCATTCTACACACACACAGACACTGCATTCTGCATTCTACACACACACACACACACACACACTGCATTCTACACACACACACACACTGCATTTTACACACACACACTGCATTCTATACACACACACTGCATTCTATACACACACTACACAAACGCACACACAAACACTCTGCATTTACTATATATACACACACACACACTACACAAACACTCACTGCACCCACTACACAACACACCATGCATTCATTATATACACACACTACACAAACACACACTGCATCCACTACACAAACAAACACATCTCCCCTGTCTAAACACACTGCATCCACTACATGTGGCATGTATATTTTGTGCATTTACCTTTAGAAATTGTTTATTTTTTCAAAATCGTAAATGTACAGAATATCGGTAAGTTATCGTCTACCGGTCTGAAAGTTCACAGATTATCGGTATCGGCTCTGAAAAAACAATATCGGTCGATCCCTAACATGAATCATTGTAAAGTATAACACGACATATATTGGGGGAGGTCTTACTTTTTTGGCATACAACACTATTTTTTGGAACTGTCCCGTCTCTGCAAAGCACTGGATCACTTTATTTGGCACACTAGCACGTAGGTAAACACTTAGAGCAAGAGTCGGATCAACAGCCTTCACCAGGTCTCCAAGCTCCTCGGAACACTCCAGCTGAACCGAAAAATAGAGTATTGGTCACACACTAAAATTCACAATGAAAATCCCTATAAAGATTGCCATAAATGTATCCTTCAAAATATGGCCACAGTCAACACAATATTTAAACAATTTATCTTTCAAGATTTACTCTACTCTTTGACAATATTTAGTACATTTACACTTTTGTTTTTAATTCACAGGAACCAGCTGATACAGACGTATCCACTTGTCTGCACTTACTGTTCTAATTTTCTGGAAATGAGAGCTAGAGAATTAATGACAGGGACTAGAATGTCTCTATACTATCTGCACAGTACAGAACATTAAAAAATATCAAGAAGGGGAGATAAAGGTGTTTTATTTCAATACAATTCTAGATGAGCACCCACTTACATTGTTTACTGTTGCTCATATTATTGTGAACTGTCTATGAATACATGTTTATTATGCAATGCAGTACGAAAATAAAGAATGAAAAAAAATAAGATGAGCATCTTATAATCAATGTTGTCTTGTTTTGATATTTATGGCTAAAAATAACTTTGATTATAATAAGAAAGTTTAAATAAAATTTCAGTTCAGATTTAAGAATGTATTTAAAAGGTTTGGACGCTGTGCACATGTGCCATATCGTAGACTAAGGGAGGCATCAAGTGAAAAGCGGGATAGAGACGGCACGTACGACTCAAGAGAGAGAAAGGAGAGCACCTCACAGGGACATGTCAGGAGATCCAAACTTAACCAACAGGGGACCCATCTGTTAAGTCACAATTAACTCTTGTATGTCACTAATTACTGTTATGTTTGTCTTTTATCTTTCTGAACTGGAAGAATGTATGTTATCACCAAAACTTGTGGAAATTTTCCACAACAAAAATAAAGAATTTAAAAAAATTAAAAAAAATTAATGTATTTAAAACGTAAGGAATAAACCCTTGGGTGACCTTGTTTCACTTGAAAGTTTCAACTAACTGAATCTTGTAAGCTGAACATTATTTCACGAATTGTCTCCAGTACATGATCTGGCACTGCCATCTTGTGTTAGGAAAGAAATATAGCTTTTTTTGTATCATACAGTAACATTCAAAGTAGGAAGACGTGTATGCGAACTATTTGCTTTAGTTGAACACTCGGTAAAAATTCACAATCAAACAGCACTGCAGAATGTGTTGGTGCTTTATAAATTCCAGTAATAATAATAGTAACAGTTTAAGACTCAAAACTGCAAATCTGGATTATTATTAATGAACGGTGATAAATTAATCCATTATTCCCTACATATGCATCACAATCAAAACATGTATCTGTTTGGAAAATAAGGAAGTGATGGCTAAGCTGGTCCACATAGAGGGCATGGCAAATAAAGGGAACATAATGCAGCATGGAGAAACATAGGAGCTGTCACAGCTAACAACAAGTAAGATGGCTTGCAACTTGATAAGCATTAACAAGCTTCACTTGCTTTGGGTACACATTATTTCCACTTTATCTTTGGATAATTTGTTAAGCCCACTGTTTGTTTGAAATAACTTGGGTGGTCTAATAGCATGATCAATTGAACGAATAGGTAATTAAATTGCATGTAGCTTACCTTATCTTCCTTCAGCCACTTTTCCAAGAGCTGCTTGCGCCCTTGCTGCAAAACAGGCCTACAAAGCTCTAGTGACTCCAGCTTGTTTAGCTGCCCTTGATCCAATAGTATACCAAAATACTGGAGCAGAGGTGATGCTTGCCCAGGCTGAGCAGGAACAGTCTGGAACTTCCTGATTGTGTCTGCTGTGCGCAGGATTCCCTGGAAACATAGATAATAATTTCAGGGAAAATGTATAATAAGCATCACGGGATGTGTACTATACTGAAAAGAGAAGGATACCTTTGGAGCAGATGCTGCCACCTTTGCTGCCTCTGAGTAATTTCCTTGGGCGAACATTGTGTTGAACTTCCTTGCAAACAGCTCCTCGGCCCCTGCAAGATTGCTACGGATGGCCATGCGAAGACCCAGGTCTGGATTTTGCAGCACATTGGTGGCATAATTCACAATGTTGTCTTCCTCAACACAGACTGAGAGCACCTAACAGGGGAGTGGTACAATAAATGGATTTAGAATCGAGAAAAACATATATATCTGTAATTGAGTGTACATATCCTGTATCAAGTTATATAAAAATAAAAAATAAATCACTACAGTAGTATTTGCTATAGAATTTACTTTAATATACTCCTTTTCAATATTTTAAAATAAGAGGAAAGAGTAAAACTATAGAATTTATTGGGTCTATGTTTCTGAAAATGTGAATGTAGAAACAGATTTTTAAATGTGACACATCTTGAGCATAATGTAGTGTGTTACATGAGTGTGAGTATAGGCACTTCGGGATAACCTTCTAAAAGTAGCTGATGTGTTATGATTAGTGATGTCCCGAACGGTTCGCCGAAAGGTTCACGAACGGTTCGCCGTGGACTCATCATTGAGTAAACTTTGACCCTGTACCTCACAGTCAGCAGACACATTCCAGACAATGAGCAGCAGACCCTCCCACCTCCTGGACAGCTCACTAAGAATGCAGCTTCACAATGAATGTAAAATAGATGCTGTCCAGGAGGTGGGAGGGTCTGGGAGGGAGGGTCTGCGGCTGATTGGTTGGAATGTGACTGCTGACTGTGAGGTACAGGGTCAAAGTTTACTCAATGATGAGTCCGCGGCGAACCGTTCGGGACATCACTAGTTATGATTATCGTTTGCATGCGAGTAAAAAGGCAGAAAGCACTAACGTGTAGGAGTTTGTGGTTAATGAAAGTTTTCCTGGATTTTAATTTTTGGTCAATTCTTTAAAATTCTAGAAAAATGTATTGAAGGAACATCCCAACCACTACAGCCAAGTAGAAATACCCAGATCTCCTATAGGAGTAGACAGACAGAGGCTGCTGCGGACACCTGTCGGGGACCCAGGTAAGTAATTAAACCGTACAAATAATGGTCTCAATACTTACCATGGGATGGTGCCAGTAGTCTTTGAAAGCTTTCAGCATATCAAATTAGTTTCACATCAGATGGACTATAGGTTAGTCTTTTAAGTTGTAGAGGAAAGGTGCATTGACTTAACTGCATATAATAAAGTAGTCACTATATACAGTGAAATCCTGAATGTTCTGTTATTTTTAAATAATGCTTGTATGTGTACATAAGGTAAGCACATATAATTGTAATGGACATCCTAAATGGAAAATGAATACCTACCTGCCCTTTCTTGTTGACACCAATAATACCAGAGGTCGGCTCATAAGGAGCAGTGACAAAGATGGTATCAGCACTGATGCGGTTCATATAGATACAGGCACCGGATTCCAGATCATACATGTGTATATAGCCATATTTTGTGATCAGATATATAACTCCATGCTTAGTACCAATCTGTAGGAGGAAAAAAAAAAAAAAAACACAATGAAAATGAAGAACCACAAGTGCTAGAGAAAGAGCTTTAAATTAAAGAGCTTTTAATCTTTAAATTAAAATGTTGTCTACATTTACCTCCACATTATCTGTTTAAACATATAAAAGACAGTCATTTAATGCACACCAGGTGTATAGCATGGTGAATTCGTGAAAATTACTATATCTTCCTCTTCTCAGGCCTTTCAAAATTCAGCCAAAAATGATACAATTCATCAGTCATGACAACTCTCATTAGAGCAAGTTGTCCAGAAAAGTATGTGGTAAATGGCCCACTTTCATGGCTTACCTACCCCAAGAGATTATAAAAAAAATAAAATAAACAGGTCTCTTTCCAACATACAGAATAATTTTCTGTAGTAAAATGAAGTGATCTCCACTCTAATAAATTTACACATGGATTCTTCTTAATTTTCATTGAATTGAATTGCTTTGACTAACATTTATTTATATGTATTGCCACTTGTGTCTCCAAATGCCAACTTTGTTCAGAGCTATTTCTTATTTACTCGGGTAACTGGTGAACTGCAAATAGACAGGTTAGGTTGCATATTATTTCCTGTAATGTTAAAAGAGAAAGAAAGCCCTGCAGATATCTCTTCTGAAGACGAAGAAGAAGAAAAAAAAAGGCTACACCGACATATTGCAACAGTGACTATACACATTTAGAAAGAATTTCACAATGGACTGCAAATAAAATAAAATTGATTATTTCAATTTAAAATCCATTATCAGGTGAGCAGTGGAAGATTTAAACAAAAACATCTCCTTAAAAAAAAAAAAAAACAGGGACGCTGACGTGGTAAGATACTGTGCTCTTTACTGAGAAATGCATGGAGAACTCAAATAATTAGTTTCTACGTAGTGGTTAAATACTATTTCTCACAGCTAGTCTAGGGCTGTTTTGCCTCTTTGCGTGAAAAAATTAAACCAGATGGTTAAAGAGAGCTCCGTTGACGTACAGAAGTTTGTAAACTCGGCATAAGCCAGTATTTCAGTTCCTGAAAGGACTGAAGTTTGTGTAATGTTCTTAGAGTTATTTGCAGCAGTCTGGATTTAGTAAGTGGGTAGCCATCTGTGATCAATTTAAGTTTCTGAACAGCCCACATTTGGATAAACAGTTGATACATTTGGGCAATTGAAAAAAAAGGTATTTCCAATCATAAACAGAAATATCACACGGTACACCTACTCATGAAGAGGAAAAACTTTCTAATTGTTTTTTTTGGAATGATCATAATATTTGTTAATCTCTAAATGTCAAATCAATTTATATACATATCACCTACACAGAAACGTATTGATATAATAATAACAAAATTTACTAAGAGAGCAAACAGGAATCAAACTGAGCTGCTGAACCCCCTTACTGTACAGTATTTATTACCTGCATTGCCACCGGGAAGTCAGTCTGAGCTTCAGGAGGAAAGAAAACATCGACGGCTTTCTTGGTAAAAGGCTGGTTCCCATTCGCAGGCTGTCCGACCTCAATGATATGCAGCTGGAGATACATTAAGTACATATCAGAACTTATATCTGAGATCTGTTTTTAATCTTCCAACTTTCTCTAACAAATTCTGTAGAGTTAGGAAAATGTGTGCATGTGGAGGTTACATCACCTACTGCTTCAGTATGTGAGACCTCACTCATACAGTATCTTACATATGTGTTTAATCACTTTAACAAAGTTAGGAATTGTCAAAATGTCCTAACTACACTGGGCTATAACACCATTAGGACATATTGACACATCCTTACATTTTAGTGTTAGTAGTGTTAAATTCTCACTCACACCAGAGTCTGTTCGGTATCAATTGATACATGGGGCACCCCTTTGTCAGCTGGGGCCGTTTTAGTGATCCCAGAGTGACAGGTGAGCTGTATGCTGTGCTCAAACATTTTAAGTAGGCATTTAAATGCCTATTGCTGCAATGTGGTATGAGCAGGGTTAAATCCCTGTTCACAGCAGGAGAGCCAGGTGTCAGTAGATACATGGTGCTCCCCTATGTCAGCTTGGGCTTTTTCAGTGGCCCGAGACGGACAGGTGAGCTGAATGTCAGTGCTGCATACAGCATTTTAAATTTATTACGAACATGATGGCTGAGCCATCATGCTCACTGGCATTGTTCACAAGCGATTGTAATCGGTGCTGGGCATTGCCAGCTAATCAGCACCAATCCCAGTGTAATTGGCTGGGAAAGCATGCTTTAAACTGTGTGTGCAAAGCAAAATGTTTCAACATGCAGATATAGACTCCAGGCACCATGAACACTTCAAATCACTAAAATCGTCATGGTACTTGGAGTAACCCTTTCAGGTTTGTTTGTTTTGTCAAACAACAGATTTAAGGGAGCATTCAAAGAATAGTAATGACTAAATCTTAATGTCATGGTCATGACGCAAAAAGTCTTTGGCTAGTCCACATGGTTTGGTATGGAGCAGTTTGACAAAAACAAGGTTCTCCTGGAGCTGGATGAATTTGAAAGTGAACTTCAGCATTAGTCCATCCAACGTAGGATGGCAATCATAGGTTGGGAGCACAGGGCTAACCAGTCCCAGGCTTATCATTGCCCAAATTTAAAGTAGGTAGTGAGTGCTAGTCTGTAAAAGATATGAATGCCCACGTTTTGGTCAAACTACTCTAAAATATAAGTAGAGAAAAACTGCTCATAAATTCAACCTGTTCAATAGACTTTAGACGTTATGATACTTAGAGTATCCCTTTAACGGTACCATTGGGATGTTCAAAGTTCACTTCCTACAATAGCAACTTGGTGACCGTGATGCAGTTTGTTTAGATAAGTTGTCTTTAAAACACTGGGGCCACTCAGGTACATCTAGATGTATCCAGCACTGTGAAATATGTTGGCAGTTTATAAATAATATTGTAATGTATTATTTTGACATAGTGGCATTTTCATTGCACACAGATGGACTCCGTTCAACTTTATATGTTATTCCAGAAAGCAGTTTGTTGTCCAAGAACGTAAGGGTTTCATAGGGTAATTACTTTATGCCGCCAATGTTCCAGTTTGTTTTGTGTTTTTAATAATACATATTTGCATTAGAGGGAAGAAAAAAAAATAATCTTCTAAGTTAGATACCATGTATAAATCAAATGGTAAAAATACTATGCAACGCACTGTAAAATTTTAAGATTTAGAATGTTATTACAGCAGCCAGGCTAAAGCATGTGTTCATATATTAGTGGCCAACTACTGACATATTAGTCAAGCTCTATCACATGTTCTACAGAATATCAGAAAGGATGACAGAGAAATTAAATATCTCAGAAAACAAAAAAATATATAAACAAAACCATCACAGAGGTTAAATATTTTAAACCTTATTATTTACCTTAAACAGGTCAAGATTTTACAGTTGGTGCATTAAATCATTTAAAGGATCACTATAGGGTCAGGAACAGAAACATGTATTCCTGACCCTATAGTGTTAACACCACCATCTAGCCCCCCTGGGCCCCTCATGCCTCCATAAATATGGTAAAATCTTACTGTATTCAAACATGAAGCTGTAGCTCTGCATGCTGTTTGCCAAAAAAAAAAACAAGCAGTCTGCTGACATCAGAAGTGGTAGCCTGATCCAATCACAGTGCTTCCCCATAGGACTGGCTGAGACTGACAACGAGGCAAATCAGAGGCAGAGCCAGCATGATTCAAACACAGCCCTGGCCAATCAGCATTTCCTCATAGAGATGAATTGAATCAATGAATCTCTATGAGGAAAGTTCAGTGTCTAACACTGAATGTTTGGATGCATTTAAGCAGCCACGACCCAGGAAGGATCTCTAACAGCTATCTGAGGAGTGGCCAGTGAAGTTATCACTAGGCTGTAATGTAAACACTGCATTTTCTTTGAAAAGACCGTGTTTACAGCAAAAAGCCTGAAGGTCATGATTCTACTCACCAGAACAAATTCAATAAACTGTAGTTGTTCTGGTGACTATAGTGTCCCTTTAATGGTTTACTTCCTCATTCTCCAATGTACTATAAGAACTATACCTGGTTATTTATAAGAGTATCCTTGATAATCTGCGCAGCACTAGAACTGCTGTCAAGTGTCCTGCATACACAGACTATACTTTCTAGTATCTTTAGTAGAGAACCAGGACTTACCTTGCCACCAGCCTGCCCACGCACAGCAAAGCAGAACAGAGTTGAAGGTTTTGAGTTTCTTTCAATCTTGAATTCAGCAAATGCTGCAGCATGGCCTTCTATAGGCTGGGAGACCTTCCTGTCCACAGAATATAACTGCATTGCTCCCACAACACGGTTTTGCTACAAGGATTAAAGAAGTAAATATATATTTAAAACAAAATGTAAAAAATTATATATATACATACACACACTGAACAAAATAATAAACGCAACACTATGTTTTTGCCCCCTTTTTCATGAGCTGAACTCAAAGATCTAAGACTTTCTATGTACACAAAAGGCCTATTTCTCTCAAATATTGTTCACAAATCTGTCTAAATCTGTCTTAGTGAGCACTTCTCCTTTGCCGAGATAATCCATCCACCTCACAGGCATATCAAGATGCTGATTAGACAGCATGATTATTGCACAGGTGTGCCTTAGGCTGGCCAAAATAAAAGGCCACTCTAAAATGTGCCATTGAGAGAAATAGGCCTTTTGTGTACATAGAAAAAGTCTTCGATCTTTGAGTTCAGTTCATGAGAAATGGGAGCAAAAACAAAAGTCCTACATTTATAATTTTGTCATGTGTGTATGTAAATATATATAATTGAAAAAGATTAGTTGAAAAAAAAAAGAGTATGCAGGAAACAAGATGGAAGTATGGGTAATATGGCATACAGAACAATAAGCCAGTAAGAACCACATCTCAATCAGTTAACATGGAACTGCTGTCAAACAACAAATGGACAGCCCTATGGTACGGAATGCATGTCCAGAATACATGTGTTAACAAGAAATGACGATGATGAAGAAGAGAAAAGGCTTTCAAAATTCTTTCAAATTGAGTAGTTTGCCAAAAAATACAAAATAAACAAAAATCATTAAAGAAAACCATTAAAAATAACAAAAACAAAAAAAAACATCCCAAGCAAACTTAAATTCCGAACATAAATAATTAATGCAAAGCATATCTTTGTAAACAGAACAGTATTAATTACTGCATGGAGCCTGCCAAGACTGATCATTTAGTTGACTGTATACTAATCATATGGGGTAATTATGGAGAAGATGGAGGGACACTGATACAAAATGCTACAAAATGGGATGACATCCCACAACACATCAAGGACCCAAGAGAATATGACTAATCCCTACGAGCTACTAATCTCTACCAACATGGCAACCAATACACCAATATGGTCACACTAACAAAAGTAGATAAGTAACCAGGGTTTCATTATGTACTTACAAGACACTAAGTTCTAAACCAAAAGCATTGTCTGAACCTTACAGAAGACATTACGGATAATGCATCAATCCCTTCACAACCAACTGTATATGTTAGTCAAACATATCCTTGTTAATGGACTTGCATGTCCACTCAACGTACAGCTCTGCACAATACTTTGGTGCCTTAAATATGATGATAATACGCTATGAAGCCAAAATACCAGTTTATGTCAAAACAGAGGCCAAATTTATCACAGACTCGCCACTACAAGGAGGAGATATCCAGTATTTTAATATCCCCTTTATAATAAACATAGAGTGGCCAGTGAACATAAAGGCATTTCTCTACAGTTGATTTAAAGACTGTTCATTTAACTCAGAGCACGTTTAATTCTCTCTGCGGAATTTTAAAAAATAAATAAATAAATAAAAGGATTTTTTTAATTCTATTTTTTTATTACCTGAGCAGAAATGCCAATCAGAAGAAGCCATTTCTGCTGCTCATCTGTTCTGTAATTGATGACCTGGCATCCGGCCAGACTGGCATGACGATCAAACATTTTTTGAGGTTGGGAGTCACCCTCCATGCTCCAATGGTATACTGCTGTCTCTGTCACAAGGGCCACAGTATTCACAGATATCCACTTCCAGAAAATGACTTCCTCTGACATAGTGTGAGCTTTCATTTTGCTCTTCATCTCAATGTTGAAGATCTGAAGGGTTTTCCCAGCTGAGATTTAAACAAAAAAATAAAAACAAAAAGCGCAAAATTCACAGTTCATAACAGTTCATTTACTTTTCTATTACACCCTCCCACTGCTGTGTGCCCCTTTTTAAAAAAATATTTTACAATTGGAGAGGGGGAGGGAAGATCTTATATTTCCACCATTATTGCTCGTATTGATTGTTGGGCATTTCGATTTCATCAGAGGGGCTGTAGTGAACAGAAAGCTAAACACTCACTACTATGACTATGCATTCCCCACAGCCATTAATGGTAGCCATTCAAGGGTGCACACTATAGCACCCATAATTCAGTGGCAGAAGTGTTCAGGATATATGCATGCTTCAAAAACCAATATTGACTGAGGGACACTAGACCCTTTTTGGTTTAAAGCCTAGGAACAGCTTGAAAAAAAAATAAAAGGAAGACCTAAATAATTTTTTAAAAATGTAACATTTTGTTTGAATGTAGCATGCACAAAAAGTAGCATAAATGAACCCTGGAGAGTTGTATTTGCTGGTAAGATTAGGAAAGAACGGGTTCCTTTTAGCACTAGATAGTTACCGCTAACATTTTTAGATAATTTTAGAGAAACTGCAGTGTTTTCATTGCAGAGTTAAGACTGCCTCTAGTATTATTATATATAAAGCACCAACAAATTCCGCAGCGCTGGCCATCTGCCAGGCAGCCACTAGAAGCATTTCCTACAGTTTTAAAGAGTTTGACTTTGTGAAACAACAATGGACATACTCACAAGTTGAAAAACCCCTTAGCAAAGCATTGAGTCAATGCTTTCTATTCTTAACACTATAGCGTTCCTTTAATCTCTTACTTTCTTTTAGAGGTTCAAATTTGATAATTGGAGAATTTAATGTGGTGATAGATGGGTGAATAAATCTGGCTCTGCTCCATCAACCCTCTCCCAGGAAGACCAGGGCCTTCTCCACTTTCAGAGGAAGCTTTGCCTCACAGATGTCTGGCACATTTAGAACATTGAGGTCAGCAATCACACTCTCTCACACACACACATCCAGAGCCTACAATACCCAATCTAGGATAGATTTCTCCCCTGAACTAATTCCAAAACTAATACATGCTGAAATCTACAGCATACTTGTTTCGGACTATATCCCCATATACATTGTTTTTCATCTATTCTAGCCCATTTACTCCTCAATAGAGAATACGCACAACTCCTTTAGGAACTTGTTGGAGGAGGCCTGCTCCAGCTACAAAGACGACAATTTGGACCATTTGAATGACCCAATGTCGTTGTGGCAAATGTCTAACGTGAGGCCAGATAATAGCATATGTGGACATGGTGTGTCACTGCTTCACAAATACTGAAGCTTCATTACAAACGTGTGAAAATGGCAACATATATCAATTACATTACTTCTTTAGATAGATCACTCCAGTCCAAAATAAAATCCATTATTGAATTCACAGACTGGTATCTTAACTAGAGTAATAGCGGATAAACCACCTGTCAAACAATGAAATGGGATCCTATAGATGGGCCACTCCTTTTTAATACCCTCAACTTAATCCGACCTACAATGGCAATAAATAAAATATTTTCTACATATTTATCCTAATTTTGAAATGAAGTGTGTGAGACCATGTTTTTGTTTAGTTTATTTAGTGTTCATGATGTTAAAATAATAAACAAAAAAATTGTTGTTTTTTTTTTTAAAATGTCCTGCAAAGAAATTTGTATCTGCATACATAGTCTTGTTGGTTTATGATGATGTACTTGTACTTTTTACACCTGTCTTACTCTTCATCAAATCACAACAAATATGATATTTTATTTGTTTTAAAAAAAAAAATATCCAGCTCTAGGCACTAAACCCAACTTAATGGATGCGGAAAATGGAGGTCCAACAAGGCGGAAGTCGAGAAGAGCAATAGTTCCCTACTTCTTAAGAACATAGTGTACCTCAATCAGTAGCATTCTAAAACTCTTTTGCCCTTAATTTGCATACTGCTACCATGGCATGTTGCCCCTTTTGTACAATTGTGCCCTACACCCACATCTTGACTACCTCTACAAATCCTTTTCATTTTTTTTCCATAGTGCATGGGGAACGAGCACAAACACTTACTTAATTCCTTGAGCAAGCGGAACCATGCATTTTGATGCTCTTCTTCAGTCAGTATGATGCTTATTATTTTGTACGTTTATTATGCTCAGATAAGATTTAAAAAAAATTAAAAAAAAACAAAAAATCACTAGAATTTGGTTTAAGAGAACATTGACTAAAACAAGTTCCATGGCATAGAGCAGGGTAGGCAATTATGGCAGTGGCACATTACAAGAAAGTCTGTGAATGCTATCGCTATCACTATCTTTCCACATCTTATATATTTATAAGTCCTCTTGGAAAAGATTTCAGAGGAATACTACTGGGCTGCAACAAAACTGCTGGCAAAGAAGGAACAGCAACATAGTGCAGTCAATTTTCCTCTTTTAAGCCCAACTCCACAACAGAACCTGAAAAAGATCATGGTTTATACCAGAACTGGGGTCATGAGGACATGAATGCAATCCAATGCTAATGGCAGAACTGATACAAACAACCAGGAATAGTTTAAAATGACAATGCACAAACGCACCGGATTTAAAATAAAAAAAATAAACCACAACAAAAAAACACTTTGAATTAGTTACTGAGTTGTATCTAAAACTGTCAAAAAAAATCACTTTAACCAGGAGAGGTTAAAGGATCTTAACATGTATAGCTTGGAGGAAAGACGAGACACAGGGATATGATAGGAACATTTAAATACATAAAGGGAATCAACACAGTAAAGGAGGAGACTATATTTAATAGAAGAAAAACTACCACAACAAGAGGACAGTCTTAAATTAGAGGGGCAAAGGTTTAAAAATAATATCATGAAGTATTACTTTACTGAGAGGGTAGTGGATGCATGGAATAGCCTTCCAGCTGAAGTGGTAGAGGTTAACACAGTAAAGGAGTTTAAGCATGCGTGGGATAGACATAAGGCTATCCTAGATATAACATAAGGCCAGGGACTAATGAAAGTATTTAGAAATTGGGCAGACTAGATGGGCCGAATGGTTATCTGCCGTCACATTCTATGTTTCTATGTTACATGTTCAGAATTAAAATATTCTCCTCAAATCTTAATAGAAAAGACTGAATAGTCCACAACTGGAGTCCCCACAAAAAAGATGACCGTGTTTAAAATAAATTATTTTTCCAATTTTGCCTGTTTTTAGCACTGGGACACTTCACTGCAGCCCAATTCTACTTATGAAAGGTCAGCAATCAGATGCTTCTCAGAGGAGAACTTCTCTATGAAACAAATATCCAAGGATCCTTCAGGGGAAAACACACACATAATGCTGCCTTGATTTTCAAACCATAAGAATTTAATTTACTTGAAAAGCAGGAACATATTGGTAAGCAGCTGGGCGCACAAGGCTGTAATCAGGGTTGTACTACCTTCCATGTTTTGTTCCTGTGTTTAATCACTACCGTATTATTAATCACAGTTGCAAAACAAGTAAGGTAGACTGATTTTGATTCAGTCTACTTATGGCATTTAGTAAATAAAGCTCTCACACTTTGAAAAATGGAGCAGTGATGTTCTAATGTGAGCTACATGGTGTTTCCACCGCTGTTCAACACGGATATTTCTCCAGCTCAGCAGCCATCATCATTACCACAGTGGCTACATAACCAGGGATCTTGGGTAATGCATGATGTTTGTGTCACGTATTCATCCACACGTAAAAATGGTATTAATGGCATTTACTGTTCTGACAGGAAAAGTTGTGCCGAGCAGCATTGCTGTCCTGCCAGGAAAAGTTGTGCCGAGCAGCAATCAATCCACAGGAGGGTTTGTGCTGAGCAGCAATCATGCAAATAGGAGCCTGGTAACTGCCTTTGGGGTCAAAGGCCAGTTACAACCAATCGGATCCACAGGCGGGGTATTTAGGCCAAGTTCTCCTCTTGCTCAGTGCCCTGTCGTGGTTTCTCTTGTGGTTGTCCGAGAGAGGGTTATTGATTTTGGTTATTTATCTTTGGCATTGATTTTGACTTCCCTGTTTTCTGGCATCCCTGACCCCGGCTTTTCCTTATCGTTGTGTCTCTTTCTGTATCCCTTGACCTCGGCTATTCCAGACTATTCTTTGGTACGTTAGTCCGGCCATTCTAAGGTCCGGTGTACGCTACCTATCAGTCCGCTGTGTTACACAATTCTACCTGCTGGATCATACTGTAATCCTGACAGTTTGCCTACATTCTATGTTACTATATTCTATTTTGTAGAACCATTTAAAAACAACCGCCATGGTGTTTTGTTTTTTTTCAGATTTAATTTCCCTGTGCACCTTGTATCGTAATGATTATTATACTCCTTGCCTTAATTAACATGCATCACTGTTTTGCTTTTTTGTGTTCTCCCCCCTCCCCCCCTTCTTAATACCCTGGCACCCCCAGTTCTTTCTCCTTTGTCTGCAGTTTTCCCATTTCTGGAGTTCTTTTGACTCATACGTTGTGGGTACACGATTAGCAAACAAAATGGACACTTGTTTAGGGTCTGCCATTACCAAAGATTTTAAAAGATTGCATTATAACTAAACAGGGCTCGACAAATCCCAGGCTCCAGGACAAAATTCCTAGTCGCCATGGTGACCCAGGATTTGTTGAGAACTGTTTTAGTTAGTTTTATCAGCCCCCGTTACCTACAACGCTCTAAGCAACTCTAGCAAGTTACATTTCTTCGCTGATTCATAGATATGTCCATTCTCGGTCTCTGCCTGTGACCTTCTCCTGTCCGCTGCTCATGCCCTTACTGTTAACTCATACTTACAGGACTTTTCACAGGCAGCTCCTTTCCTTTGGAACAGCCTGCCTACCCCATCAGACTCTCCTCTAGTCTTCAATTATTTAAGAAGTCCCTCCTAGAGTAACTTCTCTCTCCCATATCTGGCTCTCTAAAGAGCCACACTCCACTTATACCTCCAGTTTGGCTACTTTCCCACCTTGTTTGGTTGCCGTCCCTCTTGCTGCCCTATTGTGTTTTTACACCCAGCCTCCTCTAGGCTGTAAGCGTGTTTGAACAGGATACTCATCTGCCTATTGTTTCTGCATCATTTTGTAAATGTCTCATATTTTATAAAATTTTCATCCTTTATAATATCGTAAATAGCTGCGGAATATGTTGGTGCTATATAAATTCCAATAATAATAAAGATATACAAGTTAGAAATTGAATATTAAACAGATACATATTGCTGGGTTTTTCTTAATTTTGTGACGGACCATTTATGCCCTTTTGACATAAGAACATGCTGTATATTGAAACATAATAGTCTGTCTTGCAATCAGAGGCAGTTCTTCCCGCGCAAGATGAGTCTTCACAAAAATCAAACGTCTGTGCCCTTCAAAAGAAACATCTGCGATCCACAATAGTAAAGGGTTTAGAGGAAGCCAATGTGATGGCTTGTACAGCAGTTCACAAACCAATTATAACACTCAAACTTAGGTAGACCTTGATATTCAGAGATCAACATGGATTGACTCGACGTTTCAGAAATAAAACGGAATTCTTGAACTGACTACATGTGACACAAGCTTCTATGAACTTTCAGGGTTCTCATGCAATAAAAGAAAAAAACGAAAAAAAAAACACAGTTCAACAGAATCTGACCCTAGATGACCAACAGTAAGAGAAAAACTGGCCTGTTCTTGGGGTAACAGTTTTCTTTTTTTGCCCAACTGGACCTGATTTCATGCGCAAATATAGAAGGTGGTGTCTCTTGATAACTCATCAATAAATTAACAGTTATATGAAATAATTTAAGAACAGACTAGTAAGAAACATGAATAATCTCAGCAGACATGTAAAATATTCAGGGACCAGCAAAATCAGCAACAGATTTAACAGGCAAGAATCAAACATTTTGTTTAATAAAGAAGGAGTGTTTCGCTGCACATCCAGAGATATTTTAAATGTGTGCTGTTGCACACCCAGCATACATGATTTAGGCAGTCTGCCTAATGTCAAATCTGTGCATAAATTAAGTCTATAATCAGCAGGCACTACACACTGGTGACAGTAACTGCTTCTCCTTTGCAAGCTCTTGTCTTCCCTCCCTCCCACACAGATGGAAGCCCTCCCTCCACCCATTAATATATATATTTTTTTTTAAATCCACCCCCCCACCACCCAGCATGCATGGACTTTGAGCCGGTCAAATCCTTCAATCAAAGGCTTCTCATACAGAAGCCTTTGATTGGACCTTGTGGCAAAGGACCACTCTCCCAAAAAATGGCAAGAGTTTATGCCTTTAATATAAAAAAATATATATATGGCCATTTGGTAAATCTTAGAAGGATCAATAGTTCAACATAACATTTAGCTAAATGAATTATTAAACTTAAAGGAACACACAAAGCACCATAACCCCTATAGCGGCAAACTGTTTTACAACTTACTCGGGGTCTGTAGGCTGCCGGTCACCTCCTGCAGGACAGCCAGAAGCTCACTGCGAACATGAGGCTGCATTTAGCTCAGGGAAGCTTACAGAAGTTTCATGCAGGAGCTTCAAGAATTCCCAAAGGCTGTGAACGGCATCTGGCTGACCACAGGTCAGTTTTTAAGACATCTGCAAATGGTTTAACTACTTACCAGCGCACTCCTGGCACCATGACCACTACAATATGCTGTAGAAGGTAGGGTGTTTGGAGTGTTCCTTTAAATAAGGTGTCTGCCAAAGTTGCTCTGTTTTATCAACAGCAACACTTGTAGTGTTGAGTAGTGTACAAATTGAGTTGCTAAGGGAAAAAAAGCAAATGTACTAAAGTATAATCTTTTTTATAATTTGTTTAGGAGAAATTTGTAGTCCACTGCAGGATTACATTCAAATCAGAAAGAGTAAGAAAGAAAAACGCAAAACAAAACAATTTTCTTCATTTCATCAAACAAAGTATCAGAAACATAGAATGTGACGGCAGGTAAGAACCATTCGGCCCATCTAGTCTGCCCAATCTTCTAAATACTTTCATTAGTCCCTGGCCTTATCTTAAGTCAAGGATAGCCTTATGCCTGTCCTACCATGCAAACTCATTCACTGTGTGTTAGCCTTCCAGTTGAAGTGGTAGAGGTTATTACATGTATTTACTACCCTCTCAGTAAAGTAATACTTCCTGATATTTCTAAATGTAAAAAAAATAAAAAATAAATAGTCTGAACATTAAAATAAAAAAAATTAAAAAAAGGGGGGGGGGGGCAAATATTATAAACTCGAAGTTTAAAAATAAAAAAGTTAGACCCAATGGAGCCTATGTATAAAGAGATATGATATAATTTTGCAAAGTTGGTACAATCAGAAGGAACATTCTATTGGTTTCCAAGGCTGTTCTACTTTTGGAACTGCCAAACAATTGATCGAATAAGATCCAATACAGGCTGTTTTTATGCTCTATCTAGAAGTGTAATGATGTCTGAAGGTCACAGGTGTATTTCACTGCATATTCTAAAACATATATGTAAATTATAAAACACATATTATAATGAACCATTTCCTGAAAGTATACTCAAGTAGAAAATTCCAATTCCTTATTTCAGTCCCAATATTCGTGGAATGTTCTGACACAGACACAGCAAAAGAGACAGGATAAAGTAACTCACCGTCTGTTTGAGAGGAGAAAGCAGGAAGAAAGAAAACAGAAAGCATAAATAACAAATGTAAAACAAGAGAGAAAAAGCACTGCGATTCATAAAACGGGAAGGGTAAAGTTATAGAGAGCGCACAGCAGGGAAACTTGACATTTTTACAAACACATTATATTGCAACATAGTATTTAAAAGGAAATAAATTAAATTAAAAGCAAAGTAGCGTCATGATATTTTCAAATGTGGGAAATATCAAGGGATGTTCAGCATTACCATGATTCAACATGGAAGATACGTAGGGTCAATCTTGGTCATTAATCTTGGATATAAGATTTTTTTTTCATGATCTCTGGTAATGAAGTGACAGTGAAAATATAAAAATATAATGTTTCTGCATCACTTTGTAAATGTCTCATATTTAGTGATGTCCCGAACGGTTCGCCACGGACTCATCATTGAGTAAACTTTGACCCTGTACCTCACAGTCAGCAGACACATTCCAGCCAATCAGCAGCAGACCCTCCCTCCCAGACCCTGGACAGCATCCATTTTACATTCATTGTGAAGCTGCATTCTTAGTGAGCTGTCCAGGAGGTGGGAGGGTCTGGGAGGGAGGGTCTGCTGCTGACTGTGAGGTACAGGGTCAAAGATTTCTCAATGATGAATCCGCGGCAAACCGTTCGCGGCAAACCGTTCGCGACATCACTACTCATATTTTATTAAATTTTCCTCCTTTATAATATCGTAAATAGCTGCGGAATAAGTTGGCGCTATATCAATACCAATAATAATAAAGACATACAAGCTAAAAAATTGAATATTAAACAGATGCATATTGCTGGGTTGGGTAAATCCGAATGAGGTTTTTCACTGGTAATGAAGTGACTTCGTGAAAATGAGGTTTTTCACTGGTAATGAAGTGACTTCGTGAAAATATAAAAATAAAATATAAATGATAGTGGAGACAGTTTATGTGAAAAATGCATGAAAAAAATTAATAAATTAAATTTTAAAAATGGATGTTGTGTGTCATGCAAAGAGATTACACCAATTTAAAATGCATAGTAGTAGGGCAGTGTTTATTTGTATAGTAAGTAAATATAATTCAATGGATCAAAACACAAATCTTAAAAAGCTATTAGAAGTGAAGAGGGGAGAGAAGACATAATTTCTGTTTACCCCTACGTTAATAACTGCTAACTGATGAGAAATCTTAATATACCGTATATACTCGAGTATAAGCCGAGTTTTCCGGCACATTTTGTGTGCTGAAAACCCCCCACTCGGCTTATACTCGAGTCAATGTCTGTATTATGGCAACTTACATTGCCATAATACAGACCAGGACCGCCGGGCTCATTACAAGCCCGGCGGTCCTGTTGAAGGCTGGCAGAGAGCTGTTACTTACCTTCCTGCAGCTCCTGTCAGCTCCCCTCTCCTCCGAGCAGCTCCCCTGTCAGCTCCGTTCTGCTTACAGTGTAAGTCTCGCGACACCCACGGGAGTCAGAGCGTTGCCACGGCTTACTGTGACAACGCTCCGCGCAGAACGCGAGACTTACACTGTAAGCAGAGCTGACAGGGGAGCTGCACGGAGGAGAAGGGAGCTGACAGGAGCTGCAGGAAAGGTAAGTAACAGCTCTCTGCCAGCCCCCACACTGGACCACCAGGGATTAACAACAAGCAGGGAGGGGAAAAAAAAAAATACAAATATTAAAATAAAATAATAATATTAAAATCTTAAAATTAAAAAATTTAAATGCCCTCCCCTCACCCAGTTTACACACAACACACACACTGCATTATATACACACACTGCATTATAGACACACTACACACAAACACACACTGCATTCATTAAATACCCACACTGTAAATAAATATCCAATTAATGTAATTTTATTGGGATCTAATTTTATTTAGAAATTTACCAGTAGCTGCTGCATTTCCCACCCTAGGCTTATACTCGAGTCAATAAGTTTTCCCAGTTTTTTGTGGTAAAATTAGGGGCCTCGGCTTATATTCGGGTCGACTTATACTCGAGTATATACGGTAGATTTAAAACAGTCATCTGGTCACAAATAACGTGTTACATTTATTTTTATTGTGCATCAGAGAAACAAACAAACAGTCTTGTGCTGCCCCGACAGCAGTGGCAAGTGATTTAGTACACATAGTTAAACAGTGAAGAGCAGTCGATATTACAGCACATTTTTGAGTAATAATACGTTTTGCATGCATAAAAAGACATAGGCACGTTGTTGTGTAGATATATGCTCAGGATGGCAAACATGTCTAAACACTAAGCAAAAAATAGTTAAACAGTTAACAGGTTGTTTCAAGACATGAGTTGATATGGTGGCGGTAGAAACCACTGGCTTTGTATCTATGTAGCATTATAGTAGGTAAAGCGTAGATACGATTAATACTTAAGACATGAAAAGAAAAGAAAACAAAAAACAAGAAAATAAAAAAATCAAACAGCCGAGATATGCATGCATATAGGGAGCACAATTGGGCTGGAATGTATGGGTTAAGTGAGGAAATCCCAACAGTGACAGTTGCCGTTTACGGTTAGTCCCATAATGCGACTGGTGACACGGCTCTGGGTAGCAAGCCTGCATTCAGCCTATCCCTGAAGATGGGAAATGTGAGTCCTGCAGACAAAGGGTTAAGGAGGCTGCAACACTCTGATGGCTCTGTGGGACATCCCTCCAGCCCCAGGCCGGTTGACAGGCCAGCATCTTCAATCCACGGACTTGGGGGCTCCTGGGATCCCAGTCCTTCCCTGTAGGGGATAAACAGAAGGCCTTGGTGGTAGGTAACCGTTGATAGCGGATGGTCCCCGTCTGTGTGGACGATGCCGTGGGGCTCTGCCTCTGTTGGCCCTTAGCCTTTAAAAGGAGGTGTATGTGCTTTAGAGATGTAAGTGAACGAAGGGGGCCCACTCACCACCCAGCTCTCATCCCAGCTCTCATCCTCCCTGTCCTCCTCCTGATGTTGAGGCATTGCGGCTGTTTGGCATGCCTCCAACGAGGCCCAGAAGCGGTCAAAGATTTCATCCAGCCTCCTCAGAGTTAACTTTACAGGGTAGAGATGTTCCGTCTCAGGTTGCTGAGGGTTGAAGTTCTGTTGTAGATTTTGAGCCGCTATTTTTTTTTATTTTTTTTTTTATTCTTTATTTTATTTGTGCAAATATTGGACATGCAGATTTGCACCGCCACAACAGTAGGTGCGAAAAGATTTGAATTCACATAACAGAAATATCGAGAACATTGCACTTTTGTTTTTATATATGGAGATTTGCAAGGTTAGTTCAAGCGCTTTAAGTTAACTTCAGTAGATAGTAAAGTTTGAGTCAGTTCTACAGTGAGGGATAAAAAGAGTAAGCAATTAAGTGAATAGGGCATATCAGTGGCACTGGGGAACAATGACATTGAAAAAGGTGTCGGGTGCAGGTTAATATATTTAGCAACATGTGTGGTCCTCTCTTAGTGTAAACCTGGTTGTGAGTTGTGGCTTGTGCGGGAGGTTAGTGGGTTCTTATGTCTTCTGCGACCAAATAGTCGGCATGATGTTAGGTGCTCCTGGGGGATGCGATCCCTAATGCCTGTATATTGCGTTCTAGGGTGGCCTGGTTTATGGCCACGGTATACGTAGGGCGAGTGGTACTTTAGTGGGTAGGGTCGTCCGGTTTGCACTACAGAAATTGATTTCTGAACCGCCCGGATAAGCGTGCTAGTTACTTAAAGCATAATTAAGAGTGGACAAAACTATGCTGGGGCCGGGGATGGCATGTTTCGGGGTCAGTGACACTCCATGTGTAAGTACAGTGTGCCCCCAAGATTTTATCTCCGTGTCATGGCAGCGGGAACCAGTGTCGCTAGGTGAGGGTGGTGTGTAAGAATCCGCTGCCTTGATGTCATGGGGGTTCATGGTTGCAGGGGGACTGTGTGTAACTAATTGCTGTTTAGTAGCAGGGGTGTCTCATATAGTGTGTGAGTACCTCTGTGAAGAAGGTGCAAACAGAAAATTTAACCGTAAAACATTTTCAGTCCTCTGACAGCACTGAGGCTGCAGTAAGAGTGGTTGGTGTGGTCCTGCAGGCCCACAAGGGGTGCTCAGGCAGGGGCCGTCCCCTGTGCAGTGTGGTTGGACCCCCTTGGGACAAATGTCTCAGAGGTAGCTGGATTCCACTCAAAGGGCTTAGGAGTTGAGCGGGATTGCCGTATAGAGTCTTCTGGTAGGCCAAAGGTTGATAGGTGCGTCCTCGCTTCCTGCAGGTATGCTATTAAGTACATAGCTTCTCCGTGGATTACTTGGAGCTTGTGTGATTAGTACCAATGGTACTTAATATTGTGTGCCTGGAGCAGGGAGGTAAAGGGCCCGAGGGCTGTGCGCCAGGCCATAGTTCCTCTGGATAAGTCCGTATAAAATGTAAGGGCCCTGATGGCGGTCATGACTGCCTCTTTGTCCTGTCGCTTCTGAAATTAGGTCCCATGGTGCTGCTGGGGCCGTCGTTGGTTTGGGGATTCTAAACACGCAATCTAGGCATACTATCTTAGCCTGCTTCGGTGGGAGTATTTCACTCACCAGGCGCCTCAGGAGCTGAGGCAGTTCAGTGTCCGGGACCGAGTCTGCTATGCCAATTATCTTGATATTTTGAGTGTGGCGCGAGTCCTCCAGTGCCGCCATCTTTTGTTCCATAATTAAGCGCTGTTGTTGTAGCGACTTTAGCTCCGGTTGTATCACTGTTATTTGCTGTGTGTGGCTGCGGGAGTTCAAAAGGTTCCCATGCAGCCTGTCAGGCCCTGGATATCCTTTCGTATGTCCGCCAGCAGTTCTTGCATGACTGCCTTCGTGACCAGGGCTGAGTCCGGCTGCGGTTTGGGCTGCGGTGGTATCAGCGTTGTGGGTAGGCAGGTCTCTACGGGGTCCGAGGGTTGTTTAACAGAGTCGATATAGGCGGCCATGTTGGTCTCAAGGGCGCCATGTGCCCGCCGCCATAGCTCAGCAATACTTGTGCCAGTTTTTGCTTTTTGTTTTTACTGCCTATTGCTGCCGAGCTTGCCAGGTAACTTCAGCTTTGTTTTGCAAGTTGGGGGTGAAATTAGATGTACCATGCACCCGCGGGTAGCAGATCTGGGGCACCACGGCTGGCTCCAGGAGAAAGTAAGCCGTGAGTATTATTGATGTGGCTGATGATCAATTAATTAGCTGAATGAGGAAATCGAGCTCAGAGTACACCCTGCACAATTTGTTAACTTGCTAATTCTAATTATCTAGCCACTCTTCAATTGCATATTTTTGTAATCTGAAAAATTGTGGTATTTTTTATTCCACACAACTATCTGGTTTTCAGCTGGTTTAATTAAAATAAGAAATTTAGATCCCCATTATTGCTGTAGAATATGTTACAATAACAAGCACTTTCCCTTTAAAAAGGAACAGTCACCAACTTTATTTTGAATATTAGGTTTATTTTATCCTAGATTTCGCAAAAATGTTATTGTGAGGTCTGAAAATAAAACAAACTTCCAAAACCACACTGCTATGAAACCGAGTGCCTTCATTAATCACTGTTATAAGCTCTGCCCTTTGTATCTGGCAGGCAGGAAGGAGAAAGCATACAAAGAAGAGGAGAAATTAAACAATGGGGTAGATTTATCAAAGTTTCACACCTTGTTTTTTTTCCTTTAAAACATTTTTTAAAGGAAAAATATAGGGAATACCCATCTATGTCCCTGGCACTATAGTGTTAAACCACCACTTAGGTGGCTTGCCCCCTTAAAAGGTAATAAAACTGACTTTATGTCCAGCGCCACGCAGGTCCACCGGAACTGGCCCCGCCTCTGATCTGCCTCCTTGCAGACATCAGAATTTATGATTTTAACCTGCAATCATCAAAGAGGCAGGTCTAAATGCCAGCTTAGCCAAATCAACACCTCTTAATAGAGATCCATTGAATCAAGGCATCTCTATGAGGAAAGTTCAGTGTCTCCATGCAGAGCGTGGAGACTCTGAACGGCAGTGCCACAGGAAGAACCTCCAATCCGCCAGAACCGCCATCTGAGGAGTAGCCACTGGAGGTGTCCCAAGGGGGCAGTGAAAATGCAGTGCTTGCAGGAAAATGCCTGCAGGGAATGATTATACTTGCCAGATCAACTACATTAAGCTGTAGTTGTTTTGGTGACTATAGTGTCCATTTAAATATGTAAGTTTTTTCTTTTTTGTTATCTGTTCCTACTATTACACCCTATTTGTTAATATATATATTTATCAATCTTTCCATCACTCCTGGTAGACAAATTCAGCTCACTTATCTGCAAAAAATTGGAAATTAGGTAGAGAAATGCAGACACTCTTCAATCATTTTAGAACAGATTGGAGACACTTTCCAGATCAATTTGATAAATCTCCATTAATGCAATATGATCCTGGGGTGTGCCCAACATCATTGGGAATATAAAACTGTACTACTAACACTACAGTGTCCCTTTGCACCCGCCCCCGGCTGCTGCAATAAACACCATTTAACCACTTACCTGATTCTAGCGCAGAGGACTCCCAGCATTAGGACGTCCAGTGTTGTTTCACAGAGTTAAACTGCAGCAAGCACTAGAGGAAGCTTTAACCCTGCAATGTAAACATGCAGTTTCTCTAAAACCGCAATGTTCCACATTGCAGGATTAAGGGGACAGAAACACTGCACAGACACCACTTCAATAAGTGGAAGTAGCCTGGGTGAGTAAAGTTCCCTTTAAAGGAACACTCCAGGGTGGATTTTAATATCCTTTTGTGTAATGCAGTAAAACAGCATTTACAATAAATACTTACCTCAGAATACATCTCTGTCAAAACAGCTCAGATGCGTTGAGACATGGACTCCACAAGACTTCTGAATGTGTCCTGTGATATCTGGCACCAAGACATTAGCTGCAAAGTTCGGCAAGTTGCGAGGTGGGGCCTTCATGGTTGAGAGTTCCTGTTCCAGCACATCCCACAGATGCTCAAATCGGACTGAGATCTGGGTAATTTGGACTTGTCACGTTCCTCAAACCATTCCTTAATTTTTGACTTATCCTGCTGAAAGAAGTCACAACAGGGAATACCATGAAGCGGTGTACATGGTCTGCAACATTTTCTAGGTAGATGGTACTAGTCAAAGTAACATCCACATGAATGCAAGGCTCCAAGGATTCCCATCAGAACATTGCCCAGAGCATGACACTGCCTCAGCCGGCTTGCCTTCTTCCCATAGTGCAATCTCTTCCTCATGTAAACTATGTACACTCAACAGGCCATCCACCTGATCTAAAAGAAAATGAGACCAGGCCACCTTCTTCCATTGCTCCATGGTCCAGTTCTGACACTCACGCCTCCATTGAAGGTGCTCTCGGCAGTGGACAGGGGTCATTATGGGCACACTGCGGCTACGCAGCCACACACACAGCTAACTGTGATGCACTGTGTGTTCTATCATGGCCAGCATATTAAGTTTGAGCAATTTGAGCTACAGTAACTCTTCTGTGTTAGAAGACCAGAGAGGCCAGCCTACACTCCCCAATCAGCATTGTGCGCTCATGATCCTTACCCTGATTCACTGGTTGTCCTTCCCTGCACCACTTTTGCAGGTACTAATCACTGCACACCGGGAACACCCTCACGAGACTTGCCGTGTTGGAGATGCTCTGACCCAGTCATCTAGCCATCATTATTTGGCCCTTGTTAAAGTAATTCAGATATTTTTACTTGCCATTGTTCCCGCTTTCAGCACATGAAATTCAAGAACTGCTTGCTGCTTAATATAACCCACCCTTTCACAGGTGACAGGTTCCATTGTAATGATATAAACAATGTTGTTCACTTCACCTGTCAGTGGTTTTAATGTTGTGGCTGCTCAGTGTATACTCAATGACTTTCATTAAATTTGGCCATGCACAGATTAAGTGAATTAAATATATGTTCATTGTGGCAGAAGTGTTCCTGGAGTGGTTTGCTGGCTAGCCTCCTGCACAAAGACTATGGGCCCTGCAAAAACCCTGTTAAAAGACTTAGTTTGTGCCATTTTCCCATGCTGTTCAGGAACCGAACAGGCGCACGAACCAGGGAATACCCGTGAGCTTGTTAAGCTCAATTGACACCTCTTAACGATTCTAACCACAGTGTTCTAATTGTTCGTCTGAGTGGCTGCAATTCATATGAATGACAATGAAGTGGTGCCCATCTGGTTTTTCGCATACGCAGGCAGCGGTGTTTGGTCATCGGACACGGAAACTCCTGAACACCGCTGGACTTCCATCATCGCCTGCATTCGGATTCTACACCACCTAGAAGGGCACTGTTCAGTGGATTCGTTCGTCTGGATGAGGAGAACAAGCTCCACGGTAGAACTATAGACTACGTTGGGTAGTTTGTTAGTTTTTAAACTACCGAACTTGGCCGACCATTAGTACCGATTTCATGGAACGGTTTTGGGCATAGGACCATGTGCACGGTCGGTCAAATTAGGACTTCCATAGAAAGCCCGATCCCCAGAACCGATCTGGGTGATTTTTGGATATGTAGGTCACCCAGATCAGGGGATGTAACTTTTGTGAGGTTTTCATGTGTTTTGGGGGAACTTTTGGTGTGTTTGAAAAATGTGTTTTTCTGTTCTTGGAGATAATTGAGTTAGTACAGTTCCTGACTCCTTATCTCTCAGGCACCGAGGAGGAATTTGTAACTTTTATAAATTCTATGACTGTGCTTCCATTAAACAAACGACTTCCCAGCATTAAAGGACCACTATAGTGCCAGGAAAACAAATTCGTTTTCCTGACACTATAGGGTCTTTAGGTCCCGCCCACCCTCAGGGTCCCACTCCCGCCACTTACCTTTCTCCAGCGCTGGGCTCCCTCGGCACTGAGGAACTCTCCTCCCTCTGCCGACGTCAGCGCAGATTGCGCATGCGCGGCAAGAGCCGCCCGTGCATTCAAACCACCCATAGGAAAGCATTTCTCAATGCTTTCCTATGGATGTCCAGAGTCTTCACACTGTGATTTTCACAGTGAGAAGCACCTCTAGCGGCTGTCAGTGAGACAGCCACTAGAGGCTGGATTAACCCTCAGTGAAACATAGCAGTTTCTCTAAACCTTTGTTTTCAGCTGCAGGGTTAACACTAGAGGGACCTGGCACCCAGACCATTTCATGGAACTGAAGTGGTCTGGGTGCCTGTAGTGGTCCTTTAAGCCTTGGCTCATGTGTGGGGGGAATTGCTATACTGCTCTTTGAATTATTATACTCTCTTGGAGGAGAGATCTTCTCACTGGGAGCTGGATCCAGGTGTTGGTCCAGGGTGGGAAGGGACGGCGAGACCCCAGCCGAACTGCGGCAGCTAAGGGGGTGCTACGGTGGTTATGGTGTCTGGTGCAGTGCTTATAGTACTCGGCGACTACTAGGAAGCGAGATTGACGGAGGTACCAGGCGGTCTGTCACACTCATATTAATGTCTGAAAGAATTAAAGGAACACTAAGCTCTGTAACCACTTCAACTCATTGTTTTCATGTTGGCTTTCCAACTTTGATAGCAATAACAGAAATGTTATCTCAACCCTCTCAGTCAATTTTTGTTGCCCAAAGTTGGATAACACCCAAACATTCTTTGCTATATATTAATTTTGGTTATGGAGCTTACATGTCACATATGTAGGTTGAGGATTAAAGGATCACTATAGGGTCAGGAAAACAAACATGTATTCCTGACCCTATAGTGAAAACCCACCATTTAGGTGGCTTGCCCCCGCCCCATCGGGAAAGCATTGGCTAAAACCGGCAAGGGGCGGGGCCAAACACCATTTTGGCCAATCAGCACCTCCTCATAGAGATGCGTTGAATCAATGCATCTCTATGAGAAAAATTCAGCATCCCCGCTGAACGGCGGGACTGCTTACTGTGCAGCACTGAGCCAAGAAGCCCCTCCAGTGGCCATCTAAGGAGTGGCCACTTAGAGGTGTCCCTAGAGGCAATGTAAACACTGCAATCTCTCTGAAAAGGCAGTGTTTACATGAAAATGCCTGAAGGGAGCTATTATACTCACCAGAACAACTACATTCAGTTGTAGTTGTTCTGGTGACTATAGTGTCTCTTTAAAGGACCACTAGAGTGCCAGGAAAACAAACTCGTTTTCCTAGCACTATAGTGCCCTGAGGGTGCCCCCATCCTCAGGGTCCCACTCCCGTGGCACTGAAGGGGGCGGAAGGGGTTAATCCTTTACCTTTTTTTCCCAGTGCCGGGCTCCCTCGGCACTGGGACTCTCCTCCCTCTTCTGATGCCATCGGATGAATGCGCATTCAGCCAGTCTCATAGGAAAGCATTCTCAATGCTTTCCTATGGACGCTGGCGTCTTCTCACTGTGATAGTGCCAGAAAAAAACAAACTCGTTTTCCTGACACAGAAGCGCGGAAGCGCCTCTAGCGGCTGTCAATGAGACAGCCACTAGAGGCTAGATTAACCCATAGGTAAAGATAGCAGTTTCTCTGAAACTGCTATGTTTACAGCAGAAAGGGTTAATCCTAGATGGACCAGGCACCCAAACCACTTCATTAAGCTGAAGTGGTCTGGGTGCCTATAGTGGTCCTTTAAAACCTTAAGGACACGACATGTGACATGTCATGATTCCCTTTTATTCCAGAGGTTTGGTCCTTAAGGGGTTAAGCATGGGAAAGAATAAAATAAATAAATAAAAAAACACCACATAGAAATGAACAAGTAGGCAAATTATTCCTAAAAATACTTAAACATTTTCCCCATTTTGCATGCTAGTAAACAATGTGCCTGGAATGTCCCTTTAAATACGGGGAGCATATGTACAATAGGTGGGTGAAGGGTCGGTTAAGCATAGACATTCCTTATGAATGGCATTTAGTAAATAAACTGACCTATTGACCCTGAAAAATAATGCTCTTTTCAGTAATTGCAAAACATTAGGCATAAACCCTACATACCCTACAAGATTAACCCTTAGAGGCTGCAAGAAGTCGTACAGAAGAGCAATTCAGTAAAGGTCACACAAACATTTTTTCTTTAAATAGAGCCATTCACTTATATTTTCAATAACACCTTGCTTTCATCATGGAACAGATGTGTTGGTATGGTTTATAACATCCAAATGATATAAGAGTTCTCCTGTAAAATCTAGAACATGATCCATGGAATTTTGGCTTGGTTGGTTGTTTAAATATTTTCTGTAGCACTCTAAGAATGTAATCCCTTTTCAGGAGGTATTTCTGAAATTGGAATGATCAGGATAACATGAAGCAGACTGCAGTAACGCACATTAAGTCCCGTCCTGCCCTCCATTATCTACTCTGGGTCACTTACGAATTATATTCTTTACATGACTGGAGAGTCTCTAAATCTAGATACGGAATTATTCTAGCTAAAAAAAGCCTTGGACATTCATGCATTATTTAAGAAGATTACAATATAACCACATTCAATAGCCTTTAGATTACAGAGACACCTGCAATACGTGGATCCTACCATCCAATTTTCATTAACAAATTGTAAACCGTAACCCAATAAATGATGTAGTTCAATCCACTCTAAAAGTGAGATAATTTGAGAGTATTTGCCAGTATGTGACAAATGATGTACCTAGAATTCCCAGCAACTAATTCATATATTTTCACTTAAAACACAATTTCTAATGCAATAGTTGACCAAATTAAACTATAATTATTCCACAAAAATGTGAACTCATTGAACATTCCAGTGACTCTTAAAGGTTCAAGGGTTATATTAGGAACTGCTTTCAGTACTACTTACAAAACTGCCAGATTAAAAGTTAACAAGGCTTTCATCTTCCAACCCCATGTTCCTACTTTAACTTATGCTCACGGGAACCCTTTGGCTGTACCAAGTATACATGATTCCCGTGGTGCATGACGGAGGCACAGGATGATAAAAATATTTTTTAAAAGAGGCGACTAATTGATCTTGGCAGATGTATTGAGACAATCACTTTAGACTTACAATAATTATTTACACATTGTGTACTTCTTGGAAACTTACCTTTCAGAGCAATGACTTTAGAAGCAGGGTTCATGATGGCACTCTCAGCGGAAATTGGGCGTCTCAGTGGGTTGTTGGGATCAGCCATATCGATTATAACCACCTGGGCTTGCTCCCCAACCTTCTCCCTGATACAAATAAACTTATCTGACTCCATGGTCAATGTGCTGAAGCCAATGTTAGCAGGATTGATGCCAACATTCTGGAGCTATAAAAAGAAGAACAAATTATTTTCACAGTGGCTTAATAAGTAGTTATATACTTTTTAAGGAAAAAAACAATTGTGCAATCATCACCTATTATAATAAGATTGTCTACAACTTGTTTATGCATTGCAAAATACTGCACTGCGCCAATCAGATGGCCGCTCTGAGACCATCTGATAAAAACAGTTTTAATCTGCCATTTCACTGAGATAAAGTGGTCTAGGTGCCTATAGCAGTTAATATAATATTTTGTTTCCAATTTACTGTAACTATGTGTGTAAAAATGTAAATTGGCAGGTACATGGTATGTTATTGTAAAACAAAACACAAACTTTATGGAAATATTCATAAAACGTCACAAATATACACCCTTTCTCAGCGAAGATATATATGGACTGCCCTCCCTACCAGAGTTTGAGTGAGTGAAGAGGTTGGCATTTATTTTTTTACAAGGAAGTAACATCTGCTTTTCTACAAAGTATTCACATCAAATCAGTTGCCACACGGGTATAAATTGTTATAGCTCCGCAGCCGTCTTGGAAATTGTGTGGTGACATTACTTTACAGTATTCACGTAACTGTAGCATTTCCAACTGGTTCAATCCCCAGATAAATGGAGTATCAAATGGTATACAGGATAGAATCTGGTTGGCAATAGGTCTAGCAACAAACAAGAAAATATCCAGGGGTGTCCTGGCAACTTTTGGCCATGCATGCAAGTACACAGGAATGGACTTTTTCGCAATACAACATTCACAGATATCAGTGTTACGCTGCCAAAAATTTTATTTTCCAAGAAAACTATAAAAAACATTGAGCAAAATAAATAACTACAGTTAATTATTCAGGGCACAAACGTTGTGAAATGTTAGTGCATACTGTGCCTTTAAAGGAACACTCCAGACACATAAAGCACTTCAGCTTGCTAACGGTCTTTAATTTGTGACCGTTAATAAACGTACCAATTTCGATTAGGAATCAGAACTTTTATAAAACGTTTGCCTCCCTAGCTGTCAGCATGCCGGAGAGGTTTTCTTCCTCTTCCATTAGCTCCATAGAGCCAACGATAGCAGCAGGCACACTGGGCTTGTGAGCACCTGTCTCCCCCCTTCTCGATGAGCAGCACTACAGCTAAATGATAAGTATTGGAAAGCTGCAATCATATGTGCACACTCTGCTTCAGCACAGAAGCTTCCTAATAGGAAAGCTCTGATTGGTGTAGCAGAAAGCCTCTGCCAGGGAAAGAGGAGAGGACATTTCTTCAGCTTTTGCAAGAGTTTTTTTTTTTTGCATACTACCATATAAAGCATGCAAAAGAATAAATAGAAAGAAAAAAAAAAAAAAATGATGTTTTTCTCTTTGGGGTTTGATGTACTAAATTATTCATCAAAAATATATAAAATTGTTTTATATATTGTTTCTTTAACAACTTCACTACTGAGAACTATTTTGATTGAAAAAATGATTAGCATAACCCATTGTACAGCGCTACAGAATCTGATGGCGCTATATAAATAATAAAAATATAATAACATTTATTGAAGCAAGGAATGCATAGCCAGCATACGAACATATTATAAAGCACCAATTTTGTGTATGGATCGCTGTGCAGATAACATGCGACAATTGGAATTATGTAAATTTACACAATTTCTTTGTGTTTAATTTTTTAATTCTTTATTTCTGCAGTGCATAGTTTAACAGGCATGTATAAACATTTCACAAGATGGCATTTACCAATGCATGAATACAACAGGAATATGAAATTTAGAGAGTTAACTGGACTGTTTTTTATTTTTTTATTTGAGAAACAAGGTAAAGTTGAACCTATTTCAATATAATGCTCGATAGATAGTTGCTGTAGAATAAAAAAATATATGCCAGGATTGACACACTAAGCCAATCAATAATATCTGAACTGGCTGGTTAAATTTGCTATGCAACAGGCAAGTTACGCAATTTTTATATTTCACTTATTCATTTAGCCATTATAAAAATATTTGGGAAACAAAAATTCTCAGAAAGCACACAGTGCCCTTTATCTATATATTTCACACAGGATCTGAGATGTTTCTGCTGCCTTTGACACTGCTGATCATCAACAGCTTCTTTGCATTTTCTGTAATTTAGGTCTACGGGATACTGCTCTCTCCTGGTGCTCCTCCTACCTCTCCCAGCGCTCTTTCAGCGTTTCTTTCTCTGACTCTGCCTCTTCCCCCCAGGTTCTGTCCTTGGTTCCCTACTGTTCTCTATCTACACTGCCTCCCTTGGCAAACTCATCAGCTCGTTTGGCTTCCATTATTATTTCTATGCTGATGACACGCAAATCTACCTGTCCTCTCCTGATCTCTCTCCGCCCATCTTGACTCGTGTCTGACTGCCTCTCTTCGATTTCCAAATGGATGGTTGCTCACTTTCTTAAACTCAACCTGTCCAAAACAGAACTTCTGGTCTTTCCATCTTTAAGTGTTACTACTCCAGTGTCTGTCTCCCTCCAAGTCAACGGCGTTACCATCACCTCTACCTCGCAGGCACGCTGCCTGGATGTTCTTTTTGACTCCAACCTCTCTTTCACCTCTCATGTCCAATCAATCGCCAAATCCTGTCGCTTCCATCTAAAAAACATAGCACCCCTATTTAACCCCGGATGCGGCTAAGGTGCTGCTCCATGCTCTTGTTCTCTCTCGCCTGGACTACTGCAATACTCTTCTCAGTGGTCTTACGTGTTCTCAGATTGCACCATTGCAATCTATAATGAATGCGGCGGCAAGGCTCATTTTCCTGTCCACTCGCACCTCCCACACCTCACCGCTCTGTCAGTCCCTGCATTGGCTTCCAGTTAGATATAGGGCTCAATTTAAAATTCTGGTGCTTGCTTACAAGTCCCTACATAATGCTGTTCCAACCTACCTATCCTCCCTAATACACAAGTATGTCCCGTCGAGGCCCCTATGCTCTGCCAAAGACCTACGTATATCCTCTGTCCGTACTCCCACCTCTAACGCTCGCCTCCAAGACTTTTCCAGGGCTGCACCTCTTCTGTGGAACTTCCTTCCCTCCTCCGTAAGAATTTCACCCAGTCTCCACTCATTAAAAAAAAAAAAAAAAAATCATTGAAAATTCACTTCTTCAAGAAAGCATATCAATTAAACGGTTAGCAGATTTTTATCCCCCACCCTCCATGACTCCTCTCCTGCAACTGTCAAAAATTACCTAACAAGCCCTCAGCGAATACTCTAGCAACTTACTTCGTACCCCTACTTTTACCCTTTGTGTCACTATACCCCACTCCTTCTAGAATGTAAGCTCATTGAGCAGGGCCCTCCACCTCTCTGTTCCTGTACGTCGAGTTGTCTGGTTACAATTAAATGTCTGTTAGGCCACCCTTTGTAGAGCGCTACGGAATCTGATGGCGCTATATAAATAATAATAATAATAATAATAATAATAATAATAATAACAGTTAGAATAACGGAAAAAATGCAATGTTTCTCACATACATTAGGTGTGACAAAAACATAGAAATAAAAATGGTCAAATGCCTTGTTTGTAGTTCTTTGTAAGGACTGTGAAGGCATTACTAATAGTGCAGCTTATTGAAAATGCCAACAGAGTGTAAAAATAATGTCTGCATTGAGCACAATGCCCACATACAGTAAACACAGTTCAATCAAACAGTTCTCAAAAATGGTATTTGATACTGCTATAGCAATCATTATCAATCTCTGCCTGTAGAAATAAAATGATCCAATTAAACTTCCTGCACAGTTGGCGAGCAGGGAGTAAGCTGTAAATTTCAGCAAATTTAAAGGCCTATATAAGGGACTAGTGATTTCTGGTAGATGATGGTATTCCTCTACACAGGCTGGTGATCATTCCTAGAGTATACATGAGTGAGTGAAGCTTTAGTCCTTTTTCAACATTAGGTCTTGTTATGCAGTCTTACAAAAGGAGGGCTTAAATGCCGTTAGGGCAGCATAGCATGCCCAACAATCGTGTCCTGCCTGTAGCCAGGATACCTTTACCCACCTTGCCAAAGAATCAGTATTCATAAAGATAAAATCTTAAAGGAACACTATAGGGTCAGGAACACAAGCATGTATGCCTGACCCTATAGTGTTAAAACCACCATCTAGTCCCTCTGGCCCACACTTGCCCCCCTAAATATAGCAAAGTCTTACTTTTATTCCAGTCTGTTGCTGGCTCTGCCCCTATCTGCCTGCTTGGCTGTCATTATCAGAAGTCGTGATCTGGGCCAATCCCAATGCTTTGACACAGGAAAGCATTGGATTGGCTGATACTCTCAAGGAGGCATTTCAGGGGCAGAGCCAGCACACGCCAAACACAGCCCTGTACAATCAGCATCTACTCATAGAGATGCATCTCTATGAGGAAAGTGTTGAGTCTCCATGCAGAGGGTGGAGACATTGACTGTCAGTGCTGCACTGCTCCAGGAAGTACCTCTAGCAGCCATCTGAGGAGTGATCAGTGGAGGTATCCCTAGGCTGTAATGTAAACACTGTCTTTTCTATGAAAAAAAAACTGTGTTTACTGCAAAAAGTGTGAAGGGAATGATTATACTCACCAGAATACAATAAGCTCTAGTTGTTCTGGTGACAATTATGTCCCTTTAATGACTCATTTTGACTGTCTTTGAATTTCACTGAAATTCCAATCCAGTCAAGAGATACACAGAAACAAAGGTAAAACACCCTTCACCTTCGAGGATTCATCCTTAACATTCTTTTAGGACAGGTTAAGCCCACTGTAATTTGGCGTAAATCATTTGGCTTAGATATAAGCAACTAAAGGTAGGTAGCAGGCTTGGCCTACAGATAGTGGGCAAACGGCTCCTTGAACACAACCCATTACAGGATGTGCCATACTCTCTAATCAGCAGCAGAAGATGCTACACTTCTGGGAACCCTGTAAGTTTCAAACGCCTGCCCTGCAGCAGGACCCTCAATGAAATCTAGGAACCCTAATAATATTGTCCCTTTTATCCTGAAGCCAATCACCACCAGAGCCCCAGTGCCACGAATAGGAAAGATGACTTTCTTGACCCATCACAATGCAGGTCCCTGTCGGATGCTCCCATTTCAATAAGGCAACTCACAAGTTAGACACAAAATGTATTATTTTCTTTATTTTTCTAGTTTTGTGTTTTATATGTTAATTTGTGACTTCAAAAGGCTCAGACCTACCGATAACTATCATGAACACTCATTAGAGCCACTCAGACCGGAGTGTTATAGCACCATTTAGTATCAAGAATCCTGCAGTTATCACTAACTGGCGACACCTACGTTTACATCCCACACCCCGCAAGCCCCATGGTTAGAGGAAACCACTCACAATGCAAAGCAGTTAGTTTAAGCAGATAGGCAATCAGTAGGTGGCAACCAACCAACCTAGTTTAGGAACACTACCTTGTAGGTTTAGTGCTCCCATGCATTTGTCACTATCTGTAGCTACGCAAATAACTTCCACACTGTACCTAAAAGAATATACATAATCCAGCACCCGGGAAAAATGGCCTATTATCCATTTGTCCACAGGCAGGCAATGTTTTGGTTTCTCTCTTTTTACATTTTTCAAGTACATTGTTTTCATCACGCATAACTCATATTTTCAGGTCTTTCTCATTTTTACTATCTTGTGTACACAATGCACTGCAAAAATAAAGAAAAGAAAAAAAACAAGCAGGAGATATTAATTTCTAAAGTAAACAAACTATGATGTGAAAGTAAAACCTTTTTTTCCCCTCAGGAATATTGTATGGTTTACAACCAAGGGAGATGGGGCCAGGGATACAAAAACAAAGTACTTCAAATCCTAAATGGCCAAGAATTGAGACCGCAGGGGCATGGTCTATACATAAAACCTGTTTTGGTGCTTAAAGTATAGCTTTAAGGGATTAATACTGTATTTCGCAAGGCTAAGAAGAATATCTAGACAGGAAAAAAAAAATTCTCACACACAAACAATAAAACAAATACGCAGCTCAGTAGACAAAAATGGTTTAAATATATATATATATATATATATATATATATATATATATATATATAAAAAATATTAATTGCAACTTCAGATCAAATTTAAAAGGGAGAAACTACTAGAGAGAGCCAGTGAAGCAGAGCATAGACAGGTGGTTTCCCCAGAGAAATCTCTAGCAAAGGCCCTAAGGGTGAACAATGTACAGGAAAAAAAAAATAAGAGGATCTGGGCATACACAAACACTGCATGTTACTGTAATGTGCTGGGTCAAAACACAATATATGTTGGTAAACTTAAACGTATACTAAGATTATATTTAAAACATATATATATATCCTTGTTATACTTACATTTGGTCTAATGAAAGATATTGTATATTTTGATAGGATAAATTATATTAGATGTACAAATTTTAAGAAACTGTTTTACTGGCAGAGAGGAACAATATTATCAAACAAATCTGATTACAGCAAATAAAAAAATGAAATTATTATTGCTATTATTTTCAACACACACACACACCAAAACCAGTACATTTCAAAGTACAACACTTATTTCAGAGAAATGGCATTATTTACATTTGTCCAAAAAACAAACCTCCTGTGGCAATCAGTCTGATTTACGAAGGTCTTCACATACAGCATGATGCTGCTGAATGCGTCCAATACTTTTTATAATGAAGCTGTAGATTGGTGGAAGGCAGCAGCATTTTAGTTAAGTGTAACTGTGGCTTTTCTCAGAAGTTCCAGTGAGGCCAAGTGGATCTGCCGGACGGTGAGGCAGCCACTCTCATTCAAAGCAAAACGGCTTTCTCACAGGACTGTCTTATCCGGTTTCTCCCCTACCCCCCGACCGGTGCGAGCTATCCCTGTGCCCACTAACCACTACCACACTCCAGCGAAGACCTTGGCTACTATACCGGCTCCAACTTGGAAAATAACCTGCTCTACAAGATGGCGTCCATGTACTATCCTCGTAACACCGAGGCCCTGTAGCCCAGGAAGGAATGACGCTGCGGAACCCCGTTAGGATTATAGCCCTACCTCCGCCCATGTTGATGACGACGTCAGTGTGCGACGTCACGCGGGAAACGCGTGCGGACGTTCCGGGGTCAAAGGCCGATTTCCAGCCAATCCGAGCTTAAGTAGGCTTATTTAAACTCATTGTGCCTTTTAATCATTGCCCTGTCGTGGTTTTCCTAGTGGTTGTCCGAGAGTGTGTTTGTGAGCATTTACTTCTAGTTACTGACTTTGGCTTCGCATGTGTATTCCGGTCCTAGGTATAAATTAACCTCAAGCTTAACAGAGAGGAAAGTACACCAGTCAATTACACTATGGTTCTCCCTCGTATCCTGATGACACTATCAAGGTGTATATGCATACTCTGTGTACCTTAAATCTGTGTTTTTTCTCCCCTTCTGTGATACCTTACTTTCAGGTCTATATATGTTTCCCTTGCACTCTTAGACCTGTTTATTCTTTTACCGGTTATAATTATTAAAAAAAAAACAAAAAACCACACACATGCGCAGACTCTTCAAATGCCATGCATGTTTTATATTTTGCCTGATTTTACTAAGCTTGAACTGACTGTTGTGGCATTGCAGTTGTCTGTGTATTTCTGCACACCAAAAAAATAAAGAATTCAAAAAAACAAACAACCTTTAAACACTTAACCGATTCCAGCGCTGAGGTCCCTCAATGCTGTATTAGTCTCCTCCTCTTCTTCCAACATCAGCATGATCTGGAACCTAATGCGCAATGCGTGGAGAGCAATGCTCAATGCTTTCCTATGGGGTTTTGCTTGATGCTGTATGTCATCGTGCACAACACGAGGATATCCAGCAGTGTTTCATGGAGTTAAACTCCGTGAAACTGCAGAAAGCGCCTGTAAGGGCTGTCTCGGAGACAGCCACATGAGGCAGTCCCAGACATCCCAAGTCTCGCGATAGTTCCAGAAAACTCCCTCATTTTGCATGTGGCTTGCTGACACCCGCACATCATGTATAATATCCCGGAAATCACACAAACAATCTGACATACAATGTATATAAGATTGTGTGTATGGATTACCAGGATATTATACATGATTTGTGACCCCCTCCCTCATACTAGTCACTAAATGGGGCCTGGTCAGGTGCCAGCCCTTTAAGAGCCGACCGTGCCTCTGTAGTATCAGCCAGAAAGGAGGAAGTGATGACAGTCCGTCATTTCCTCCCTGCTTCACAGACTGCCAGCACGGGAGGAATGGAGGAAGGAGGCAGCGTGGAGTCAGCACCAGTGAGGCAGAAGAGAGATGCTACTGCAAGCTCACTCCCATCAGCCTCAGACAGAGCTCCAAGAAAGCCACCCTCCAGGACAAGGAAATTTAAGGTAACTAGAGGGTGGCGGAAAATGTATATAAAGTATGTGCCAGTGCGTCTGAGTGTGTGTATCTCAGTGTGCGTATCTGAGTGTTGGCGTCAGTGTGCGTATCTGAGTGTTGGCGTCAGTGTGCGTATCTGAGTGTTGGCGTCAGTGTGCGTATCTGAGGGTGTGGGCACCTGAGCGTACCCGCCAGTGTGGGCACCTGAGCGTACCCGCCAGTGTGGGCACCTGAGCGTACCCGCCAGTGTGGGCACCTGAGCGTACCCGCCAGTGTGGGCACCTGAGCGTACCCACCAGTGTGGGCACCTGAGCGTATGTGTCAGAGCGTATCTGGGTGTGTGTTTCAACGTGTATATCTGAGTGTTTATGTGCCAGTGCATATATCTGTGTGTAAAGATGCTCAAACATGTTTGCAGGTTGTGTGTGTCTGTGTGCAGTGTCCAGTCCCCTTAAGCCTGCAATGAAAAACATTAGAGTAGTAAACATTGGCTGTAGCTGGTGAAGCCACCTACCTGAAATGCATTTTTGCAAGTTGGGATGTCTGCAGTCTTAACCCTGCCAAGGAAACATTGCAATTTCTCTAAAACGCCAATGTTTTTCATTGCAGGCTTGAGGGGACTGGACACTGCACCCAGACCACTTCAAAAGGATGAAGTGGTCTGGGTGCTTATAGTGTCCCTTTAAGGAGTCTTTATGTTTAAAGCAACAATCCAGAAACCTAAAGCACTTTAGCTTGCTGAAGGGCTATGTGTCTGGAGTCTGCCATATATTTGTGACCGTTATAAAATGCGGATATCAATAATTAGAGGCAGACGCTTCCCTGGCTGTCAATCAGAAAGTGAGGAAGGTTTCTTCTGCTTTTGTTTGCTACACAGAGCTAAAGGAAACAACTGGGGATGCTGGGCTAGCACACACCAGCATTTCCTCTTTCTCAATAAGCTGTAGGAAATAGAATAGGAAAATATTGATTACGTGAGTATAGTGATATAGCAATCCCCAGGACAGATACAGCCATTTCTCCCACACATGAGATGAGACTATGTTGAGGGTAAGCAGGAACAGGTTTTAATGGAGGCACACTGGCCTTTTATGCAAGTTTCCCAACAAGGATGACACCCAGGTGGACCTTGTTGGGCACAGGGACACAAAGTGAATAAACCAATAAAAATAGAGTCATACAGTGAGACACTCCCATACACAAACAATAGAATCCTTCATCTGTGCTTGGGAGATAACTGAATCAGGAACTGTACTAATCTAACCCAATTATCTCCAAGCACAGAAAAACACACTTTTATGAAACCCCAAAAAGTGCATTAAAACACATAAAAGTGCCAAAAAAAGCCCAATCCGTTGGAGATGGAACCTGTAAAATAAAGAGGGCTTAGTCTACCCCATGCACCCACTCATGGACATTGGGTGAGGCCACTAATTTTATACCAGGGGAGACATTGTGTCCCTAGCCTCCGCCCATAAAAGTTACATCACCTGATAGCCCCAATCTGGGTGAATCACATATCCAAAAATCACCCAGATCGGTTTAGGAATTTCCTGGAAGTCATAGTTTTGACCCACCATGCACATGGTCCCATGCCCAAAACAGTTCCAGAGAATTAGGGCCAACGATCGGTCTCTCTGTCTGGAGTATAAAAGTACATACTTCACATGTATAGAGCCTTTTAAGGTGCATTGGGCAAGATATATTGCAGGCCCCTCCAAGAACCCTTGACGAGGTTCAATTTGTCACAGGGCCATAATCACAGGATAGGAGGCTGGCAAACAGGCCCCTCCAAAAACCAGTGATGAGGTTACTTTTGTCACAGCCCCTTACAAAACCACATTGCTTCCTTATGATCAGCATTTGATGGTGCGAACATTACAAAACAGAGTTAGACTCTGATGTCGACTGTTGACAACGCAGAAGTGTCTCTAGTGGCTATCAGAAAATCAGCAAGTAAAGGTGTGTTTAGCTCTGCAATAACAACATTACAGGGCTAAAAAAAAAAATTGTACCCTGAAAAAACAATATATAGAATGTATGGGTGCAAGAGAAAGGGTTACATCACAGAGGAATGAACAAATACAACGATCTTCAAAAAGGCCTCTGTCACAAATCCAGTGTCCGGGAAAAGTTTAATCACAAAAGGGGTTAAAGGGGCTAAGCAGCATAACAAGTTGAAGATCCAGAAAATATTATTTTGTGATCTACTATTTAGGACCAGGGCCATCTTTCCCCTTGGGCATGCTGAACAGTTGCCTGGGGACCCTACCGCCCTGCCCAGACCGACAGGGGAGATACTTTGATCTCTTCTGCCGGCCCATGGAGATTTTCTGGCCGTGGGCCCTCTCGGGCCTGCGAGGAGAACAGACATCTCCCTCACCAGCCCAAGGGCCCTTCGATCAGGGAGAGAGGGCAGGAGGAACCGAAGGAAGGGAGGAGGAACCTGCAAGGCAGGTCGCTCTTCCTGCAAGCAGGACAGGAGACAGCCTGCAAGCTACACAGAACTCACCACCACCGGACCGCCACGGCTGGCTCTGTCCCCTCTCCGTCACCAATGGTAAGAAAAAGGGAGGGGGTATGAAGACTTTATTAATGTATAGCATTATTTAAAAACAAAAAAAAAAAAAACATATTTGCTACATGAACCCCTCAAACTCTGCAACATACACACACACGGCACTCCTCACACAGCACCTCTCTCACACACACACACACACACACACACACACCACCTGTACACACAAACACGTACACTGCACCCCTCAATGCAGTCTGTGTGCATTCAGCAGTCGGTTGGTGTGCGTGGGTATTCAGCAGTCGGTCGGTGTGCATGGGTATTCAGCAGTTTGTGTTTATGTATTTGTGAAGAAATCCCTTTTTATGTGTACTATTTCTTCCATATTCATTCGGTAGATATAACTATCTACCCCCCCCCCCCGGCACATTAAATTTCAAAGAATGCTTCAATTGAACCCTCTATCTGTGCAGCCAGCGTTCGTACTACCGAACGCCACGTGGCTGAGAAAACGGCGGCCATCTTTTTTCAGGCGAGCAAAGGCAGCGGGACTTGGTCGTCGAGTGTCTGGAACTAAAATCGGACACTCGACTTCCCGAACACCGGTCTCAACAAGCGAACGCTGGATCTCTATTTCCCGAATAGCTAAAAGAGCGCTATTCAGTACTTTTGTGCATTCGAATGAGGAGAACAATCGCTGCTAAGAGCCAGGGGAATCCATTCTTGGAATTATTCGGTTTTTGCCACTTAACTGAATAGACCGACAAAACCACCCGGTCACAAAGGACTTCCACACTTTTTGAGAACCCCTAAACCGATCTGGGTGAAATTTGAATATGTTGGTCACCCAGATCGGGGCTATCAGGGGACATATTATTTGTGGGGATACCCCATGTCTAAAGGGGTGTTCTGGATATTGGGGAAAATTGTGATTTTTCTGCCTGGAGATAATCAAGTTATTACTTTATCAGACTTGATTATCTCCAGAACTAGGGGAGGGAATTGTATGTTTGTGCTGGGTGTGTTATACTGTGTCCCTCCCTGTGGGATGTCCCCTTGCATGGAGACTTGCATAAAAGCCTGTGTGTGGTCATTAAAAGCCAGTTCTGTTGTACCCTTCTTCTTGACTTCGGCTGATGTTTGGGGATTCATATGCTTTATTAAGGGAATTATCTTGTAAAGTGATTTGTATTCGTATGTAGTCTATTCTATCTACCGAACGGAGAGCTATACTCACTGATGCTCTGGCGGCTCGGGAGGAAACTACCGAAGGAGGATTGAATATACTAGGTTTCCTTACAGTATTGTATATGCATTTGTTGGAGGTACTAATAAATATAAGCTTAATTTTATCTATAATTTAAATTTTTATTCCTGTGAGTTTTGTGTAGGCAGGGCTCCAGTGCACTACTTTTCCCGGGGACCCATAATGTTGTTAAGATGGCACTGTATAGGACTAAAAGTGGGAGTTGCCATTCACACTAGTCCCAATATATTTAAATCTAGAATAGATTCCATCACGGTTATACCAAATCATAAGGATTCACACCGCTGCATGACACTCATAAGGATCTCACACCACTGCATGAGACTCCTAGTACAGCTTTATGTCCATTCTTCTCATGCATATGCTACATCAGATCTCCAATAACAGTAATCTATTCCATGACAGGGTGAAAGGAACGGTTTGACAGCAAAAACATCTCCTAATTAGGCGATAAACAAGCAGCTCAAGCCCCCAATAACATATTGCAAAAACAGAAATAATTCTTCAGAATAGATCATTTGGTTTCTCAACTCGCAAAAAATCTGTACACTGAAACTAAACAGAAAAAAGTTTAAAGATGCAGCTTTTCTTCCAAATATTGGAGACTGATACTATTTGCATTGTAATGATAATGTAAATGCATGAATAAAGATGTTTTGAGTAATTATCAAGCACTTAGAAAAAAATGATCTTTTATAGCGGGAAATGATTTATTTTCAAACCTAAGGAATGTCGCTTACATATGCCTGACATAAGGTTCTTTGGTGTGATCACTGCCAAAACATTTTACTCCCAGAGGGAGGTCTGCAAACGGACAGCACTGCAAAATGGCTAGGAAATTGTTTCTCTCAAATTAACAGAGCTTTTTCTGCCATGTAAGCCATAGAGACATGCCTGTTCACGAGGCCTGCATCAAAAGAGCATCACGGTATTCTAGATATTTTGCATTTTAAATCAACTCCTATACATTTTTAAAATTCAGATACAAAATTGCCTTGAAGGGTTCCCTTCTTAACATAAAGAGATTAGCTCAAGGTATTAAAACAGAGGATGACCGCCTTGCAGATTTTGCTGTATCATGCAGCTAGCTGTTCTGCAAAAGCAGGCTGGATTTCACAGAGGATATAAATCACTTCCCTTTTTGTTCTGGAAAGACTACAGTCGAAGCATGGTTAAGGACTGGTGAACTGATAAATACAACCAACCTGATTATGCATATACAGGAAAAGGTTCATTTTAGAAATAACTTTTCATAACAATTTTTAAAAATGGTTTACAACTAAAACTGAAGAGGAAATTAAATCTAAATGCTGATTTTTGCTAAGAAGGTTGTTGGTAAACAGATGAACAGTACATACAGTTGCAAGAAAAAGTATGTGAACCCTTTGGAATGATACGGATTTCTGCACAAATTGGTCATAAAATGTGATCTGATCATCATCTAAGTCTCAACAATAAACAATCACAGTCTGCTTAAACTAATAACACACAAAGAATGAAATGTTGCCATGTTTTTATTGAACACACCATGTAAACATTCACAGTGCATGTGGAAAAAGTATGTGAACCCTTGGATTTAATAACTGGTTGAACCTCCATTGGCAGCAATAACTTCAACCAAACGTTTCCTGTAGTTGCAGATCAGACGTGCACGAGGGTCAGGAGTAATTCTTGACCATTCCTCTTTACAGAACTGTTTCAGTTCAGCTATATTCATGGGATGTCTGGTGTGAATCGCTTTCTTGAGGTCATGCCACAGCATCTCAATCGGGTTGAGGTCAGGGCTCTGACTGGGCCACTTCAGAAGGCTTATTTTCTTCTGTTTAAGCCATTCTGTTGTTGATTTACTTCTATGCTTTGGGTCATTGTCCTGTTGCAACACCCATCTTCTGTTAAGCTTCAGCTGGTAGACAGATGGCCTTAAGTTCTCCTGCAAAATGTCTTGGTAAACTTGGGAATTCATTTTTCCTTCGATGATAGCAATCCGTCCAGGCCCTGACGCAGCAAAGCAGCCCCAAACCATGATGCCCCCACCACCATACTTCACAGTTGGGATGAGGTTTTGATGTTGGTGTGCTGTGCCTTTTTTTCGCCACACATAGTGTTGTGTGTTTCTTCCAAACAACTCAACTTTGGTTTCATCTGTTCACAGAATATTTTGCCAGTACTGCTGTGGAACATCCAGGTGCTCTTGTGCAAACTGTAAACGTGCAGCAATGTTTTGTTTGGACAGCAGTGGCTTCCTGTGTGATATCCTCCCATGAAATCCATTCTTGTTTAGTGTTTTACGTATTGTAGATTCGCTAACAGGGATGTGAGCATTTGCCAGTGACTTTTGTAAGTCTTTAGCTGACACTCTAGGATTCTTCTTCACCTCATTGAACAGTCTGCGCTGTGCTCTTGCAGTCATCTTTACAGGACGGCCACTCCTAGGGAGAGTAGCAGCAGTGCTGAACTTTCTCTATTTATAGACAATTTGTCTTACCGTGGACTGATGAACAGCAAGGCTTTTGGAGATACTTTTATAACCCTTTCCAGCTTTATGCAAGTCAACAATTCTTAATCGTAGGTCTTCTGAGAGCTCTTTTGTGCGAGGCATCATTCACATCAGGCAATGCTTCTTGTGAAAAGCAAACCCAGAACTGGTGTGTGTTTTTATAGGGCAGGGCAGCTGTAACCAACACCTCCAATCTCATCTCATTGATTGGACTCCAGTTAGCTGACATCTCACTCCAATTAGCTCTTGGAGATGTCATTAGTCTAGGGGTTCACATACTTTTTTCCACCTGCACTGTGAATGTTTACATGGTGTGTTCAATAAAAACATGGCAACATTTCATTCTTTGTGTGTTATTAGTTTAAGCAGACTGTGATTGTCTATTGTTGTGACTTAGATGATGATCAGATCACATTTTATGACCAATTTGTGCTGAAATCCATATCATTCCAAAGGGTTCACATACTTTTTCTTGCAAATGTATATAAGAAGAACATGACTAGAAGATGAAGTATCAGTAACTCCTTATTCATAAAAAGGGTATCAGTGTTGTCCCTTTCTAGTGGCACTCCATCATTCCTCAAAATTAATTACAGAAACAAACTCCAGAGAATAAACAGCACACACTAGACCTTGTGCAGATCTCAAACTAGGAATAGGTTTATAACTGTAGCTATTGAACCACGTGTTAAACCCAGTCTATGGTAGAGTACTGATGCAACAGTAAAAAAGGCAGGTCAAGACGAAACAAAATAAAGTTTTTATTCAGCTTATATATATATATATATGTTTATGTTTATCACATAAAAAGTATTCGTACAACTCATTAGCCAACTAAAAGTTAGCTATTTCTTTAACTTAAATTGTACACCAAGCTGTGAGGGCAATGGAAATTTCTTACACTACCATGGTGCTGTGCATGCGAGCTCCATGTGTGGATGCATCCATATGGCACTATGGAAGGAATGCCTGAACGCACATGCTCTCATAAGGCACTTTGAAGGCACATATGCCGAGTCTGAGCATTCCTAGCGCATGATGTGAGGATGTGCTGCAGAGGTCAGTGTGCTTTATACTTATGTCTGCAGTACTCCTCACTTCCATAAATGCATCAACACCTTTTATTTGGATGATAGAATGAAGAACTGTTACTATAAAAAAATTTTTTTATAAAAAATCCTATTCCACATAAAGTGAAAATTATTATATATATATATATATATATATATATATATATATAAATTTAATTTTTTTTTATTTTTTTTTTAAGAGTTTGTTTTGTATTGAATCCTTTCTGCTGAAACAAGAAGAATCCTGAAATGCTGAGAGAGTATTCAGCCCCTCAATATCACCAGGGGAGGCCCTCCCGATAGGTCTGCTTTTACTTATATCTTGTGAGTTTATATTCATGCATCTACTAAACGGTGTTACAGTATTGGGATTTATTTTTATTTATTTTTGGAGATTCTAGCTGTATTTCCCATTTTTGTTTTTAATATATATGTTTTATGTAAGAGACTATACAGGAATGGAAAGACTGACACATCTATGTCCAGTACACAAATAAGTCAAGTATTATTTAAATTGTAAATTCTATTTAAGTGTTCTTCAACCTCAGTAAACCATATTAAAGTGTTTACTGGGGGTGAATCAGCAACGAAGATCTCTCATCTCTCTCTTTCCCCTACCAATACTTCTCAACAACCCCTCTCCCTCCGCTGTTCTATGCTCATTCGCACCGGCTACAACAGAAGAGGTTTCTTCTCTGCTCCATCCTCCGGCCCCCCCACCTGTTTCCTCGATCCTATTCTTTTGTATCTCACCAGCACTGTCTCCTTCCCTTGCTCTGCCTCTCACTAAAATATTCAATCTCTCCCTCTCCTCTGACATATTTCCTTCATCCTTCAAAGTTGTAACCCAAACTCTGAAAAAAAACAACTTTGATCCTAACTCCTCATGCAACTATCGCCCTATCTCACTACTGCCGTTTGCCTTCAAGATCCTTGAGAAAGTTGTATATGCAAGATTCACAGACTTCCTCAAATCAAATTCTCTGCTTGACCCTCTTCAGTCTGGATTCTGTGTTCATCATTCTGTCGAAACAGCTCTGCCCAAAGTATCCAATGATTTAATTGCTACAAAATATTGTGGTCACTATTCTATCCTTATTCTCCTTGACCTTTCTGCTGCTTTTGACACTGCTGATCATCAACAGCTTATTCTTCTCCTCTTCCATAATCTCAGTATGCGAGTTACTGCTCTCCTGGTGCTCCTCATACCTCTCCAAGCACTCTTTCAATGTTTCTTTCTCTGGCTCTGCCTCTTCTCCCCAAGGTTCTGTCTTTGGTCCCCTACTGTTCTCGATCTATTCTGCTTCACTTGGTAAACAGCTCCTTTAGCTTCCAATATAATTTCTATGCTGATGACACGCAAATCTATCTGTCCTCTCCTGACTCTTATCTCTGACTGCCCCTCTGCCATTTCTAGCTGCTCACTTCCTTAAACTTAACTTGCCCAAAACATAACTTCTGGTCTTTCTTCCCTCAAGTGTTGCTACTACCATGTCTGTCTCAATCCAACCAACGGCACTACCACTACCCTACCTCACAGGCTTGCGGACCAGGTGTGTTTTTTTTTTTTTTTAATTCTTTATTTTTGTTGTGTTAAGAATTACAGACAAGTTTATATCGCCACGACAGCTGATACAAGCTGATGGAACAACACAAGATAATCAGTAACATGGCAAGAATTAACAGCACAATTTTTAAGAGATTTTTTTAAAGAGATCTATAACATTTGCTTCAACATTAGCTGCAACCAAGTCGGTAGCCACGAGGAGTAGAGTAGACGATTTGAATACTATCAGGAATATGTGTATAGAAATTAAGCATTAATCATGGTTCGAGCCTACAAGAGTAGTATTGCCTCTAGGGCTGAGTAGGTGTATGAGCGTTGCTATGACATAAATGCTATTAGATACTGACATGTTAGCAATAGTGAGAAAGGGTGATGGTCTCTTAACTGGGCTAGCCCATTATCAGCATGAGCTGACATGAGTAAAGCCCAGTGTGTTCCCCCGTAGCCAATACCGCCAAACACAGACAGTAGGTCTGACATAGCAATATATTCTCATAGGCATCAAATCTAGTCATATATAGGTAGTCTTAAGCAAGATGTGTTAATGCCACATAGATTTAGTGTGTAGGCTAGTGTTTCTGCAAGAACAATGCAAAGGACTATGAATAATTCTGTTCCCCTCGCTATACTGGCCACAACAGCAAGATTCATAAAAAGTAAAAAAAAAAAAAAAAATATCGAAATAAAGACAACAGTAATTAGCATCCTGTTTAGTCCTGTAGTTTGTATAGGCGGCAGATGGGAAGAAAGTGTAGGTATCAAGGGTATTCTGTCACTTCAAAACTGCAGGGGCCCCTAGAGACTTTAGGGGTTTAGAAGACACAGGGATCCAACGCTATGGTCACCTATATCACGAGGGCGCCTTCCGCACCTATGACAACTTTAGGACGTTAGCCACACTCACCACAAGGGACCACTTCAGGTACCTGCAGCTTAGAGACTTCGCCAAAAGCTCAGTTATCCGAGCGGCAGCAGGGGCTTTCTTTGAGACACTATGTATTGCTGAAGGTCCGCGTAGCGGCCTCATTACACGCCTTTACACGCACTTGACTGCCCCGGCAGGGGCCGATCAAACTCCCGCATATGTCACACAATGGGAGAAAGAACTTAATCAGACGCTAGAAAGCGGGGAATGGCAGGACATATGGGAGGCGGCGACAAAAGCTTCCATATGTGTTCTGCATCAGGAACAGTGCTACAAGACGCTCATGCGTTGGTACACTACCCCAGTCAAACTCTGCAGAATGGGGAAGTCGCCCTCTGACACATGCTGGCGTGGCTGCGGAGAAAAAGGCACATATCTACACATGTGGTGGACGTGTCCTAAGGTAGTGACATACTGGGACAGGGTAGCAGCGCTACTGACAGAGGTGATGGGGAAACTGATCAAACCTGACCCCTGGACTTTTCTCATAGCAAAACCACTTGACAATTTTACCCATAGGGAACAAAAATTAGTAGATAAAATCAATTTGGCAGCCAGAAGGGCGCTCGCGCAGGCCTGGCTTCAGATTGACATGCCCCACATGGACAGAGTGATACACTACATTAAGGAGGCGTGCCTCATGGACAAGCTGACGGCACAGGTGAGGGACACCTATCCACTCTTCCTTAAGACCTGGGAGAAATGGGAAGACTATTCCAATCGCTGAGCGAGTGCTGCGGTGGCAAGGACGTCCCCCCCCACCCCCGGCTGTGGTAAGTGATCTCTTCTTTCTCTACCCCCCCCCCTCCTAGTCCCCAGCTGCCGCCCTTTCCCACCCTGCTCGCTTTGCCCTCCCCCCCCCGAGGTTGAGCTGCGGTGCTTGGTTCAAGTACCTTAAGGTCAACATAATAGTAAGCGAGAGGGGAATGGTAGAAAGGCAGGTGTTATCAAGATCCCAACCATAAAGAGAGCTGGTGGGCAAGCCAGGGGGCCCCCCATGCCCAGTAGGAACAGGGTATCCCCACGTACCTGACTACAGATACTCCTAGCGTGTGCCACAGCACGCGACGCAGGGAAGCTTCTCTGAGACAATACAGCTGCTGGCACTCTGGAACCCCCACCAAGTCGGGTTTACACAATACCCCTGACTCTGGGTGGCTGCCTGCCTTTTGCGGCACTTCCCGGGGTGGGCGGGTCGCAATCTTCAGAGAGTAAAACACCAGACAAGGAGATACTAACACAACCCCTTAGATGACCAATTCATGGTAGAAGCTAGCAGCCCAGGCTACAGTCATCAGGGATTGAGCAAATAGTGCCAAATACACCGGTAACCATCTGATAAATGGACAGACCACCCAAGCAGACGTTTATTTAATCACTGTAAAACCCCACCTGAGGTGTTGGGGAGACCTCAATGACAAGTAAACCGACCCTCAATGCCCGGCAGGGGACGCCTTTCACCGGAGACTACGCTGACCTCCCATAAGAGGACGACCCCAGGAGATTTGTACAGACAATAAGAAGTAGTTAACACTCGGCTTGTAATGGGCAGCCTTGTCACTGTGGTAGGGCAGGGGGTCCGCGGGTGACGACTAAATTTGAGGCTGGACTGTGGTCATCCCCCTGACACCTCATTTCGCCTACCGCTATTGCTTGCAACTCCAGAGGGGGTGGCTTTTTCTATGTTTTTCTATGTTATGTTTGTGATCCAAAGTATTAAAATTGTGTTCATACATGCTGTTATGATATTATACGATGCTCTGTAACCCTGACACAACCAAAAATAAAGAATTAAAAAAAAAAAAAAAAAAACTGCAGGGGCAACAGTATAATGGCATGTCAGTTGAAACTTATATTTCTAACGCTAAGAAAACTTTTTTTTGTACTTGTATGAGGGTATACAGGTGAAGTACAAAACTAAAATGATTGATGCTTGACAATACTAGGTTATTGTAGCGCAATTGCAAGTTTTGCAGTATGGCAGTAGCTGGTTGGTATATGGCACCTATACAGTAAGTGGACATCTGTAGCTGTCTGTAATGAGAGATATATAGGAAATATTTAAATATTTAAGACCTGCTACACTGATTAGGTACAGGAATAACTCTGCAAGATTAGAGGGAAATACACCCTAGGCTAAGAAGCAAAGAGGAGGGTAGTATCGTTAGTAAGTCGCATCGTGAGTCCACAGTGGTTGGTGCTTACAGTCTCTGGGACCCAAAGTCTCGGGGGTTCACCCGACTCCGGCTTTCGGCAGGAGCCTCTGGTATGTGGGAGGTGCAGCTGTGATCTCCTTCGCTATCGTATGAATCTGCTGCCGGTGTTGGACCTTGTACATGCGGGTACTTTTCGGCTGTGGCATCTCTGGTCCAGGCTGTAGCAAGGATCCATCTTTGGCTGTAAGAGTATCGGGTGGCTGTGTATCTCTGTCACTCAGGGCTGTCTTGGTGGAGCCGGCGGTGCGGTGGGCGGATGGTGTCTGTATGCCTCTGTTTCGGCTGAGGTACCTCTTGTGTTGTGAGTGTCGGTGTCCCTGTAGGGTGGAGGAGAGTCCGCTTGGGCCACCCTTGTCAATATTTGACACCCTTGCACTGCTCTTGGGCTTGTGCAGGACATTATGGATGTTGCGTCCCCACGATGAACCTGCTCCCCCTGGTACCATTGCTGATGTTGGGGGGTAACCCCAAGGCAGGCTTAACCCCTCTGGGAATCTACCGGGTGGCTATGTGCGCCTCGCCGCCCTGATAGAGCTCGGCTGGGTGTCGTCACTGCGGTCGTTTGCTTTGTAGCTGGGGTCGGCTTGTGCCACGAGTGAAAACCTGGGTGGTTCCGGACAGGCTGGTGCTGCTTACTTGCTAGTCTGCGCCAGAGTTGTGAGTGCTGAGGTGAGTATGCGGTAGCCATTTTGTGTTCTCCTCGTGGTCGCTTTGATGGACGAAATCCGTGTGTGGCATCGGCGTGCTGTTGCCTGCACCTTTCAAACTTCTGCCAAAAATCTGTAAATATTGCTTCCAGCCTTGCTGTATAGTCAGCTTGCTCTGAGTGGCATTCTGCAGGTTTCTCTGTACTCTCCCTGAGTCGACCAGGAGCTCTCACAGCAGTGGTCCCGGGGGAACTCGGTTGTTCCTTTGTCCCTCTCTGGTCACTGTGAGTCGGTAGCGTCAGTAGTTTAGCCAGGATTAGTGTTTATTGGCCCACCGGTGCTGGAGCTCTTAGAAAACACGGCCGGCCATCTTGGTTGTCAGGCTCCGCCCCCCCAAATGATGAATTTTTAACACCCTAATCATTACTCCAGGTGTTCTTTTTGACTCCAACCTCTCCTCCACCCCAAATGTCCAGTCGATCGCCAAATCCTGCTGCTTCCATCTCAAAAACATAGCGTGCATCCCTATTTAATGCCAAAGGCAGATAAGCTAGGGTGCTGGCCAATGCCCCTATAGTCTCTTGCCTTGATACTGCAACCCGCTTTTCAGTGGTCTTGCATGTTCCCAATGTGCCCTGTTACAGTCTATAATTATGCCCACCTTCAATACTTTTTTTCTTCAAAAAACAAAACAAAAAACCACTAAGCCGTCAGTGAATACTATTCTAGCAACCTACTTTTCTACCCTACCCTTACCTTTTGTGTTACTATACCCCACACCTTCTAGCATATAAGCTCATTGAGCAGGGCCCTCAAACCCTTCTGTTCATGTGCGTAAAACTGGTTACAAATACATGTCTGTTAGTCCATCCATTGTACAGCGCTGCGGAATTTGTAGGCGCTTTATAAATAATAATAATGCAACAGAGAACACCTCCACTGCACTTTCATCTTCAGGGTCACTTTGCCTTCTCATAATGCATCTCATGTATTTAATGCCATACACAAGCATTTAGTGCAGTCAGTGCCATATTTGTTAACAAAAACAAAGAGTGGAATAGCGCTAAGTCAAAGGACAGGCAGGCAGCACACCTAAATGGGTAAATCTCTCCTAAAAAAGAACTAACAACAATACAAAACGGTAGGGTGCGCCAGGGGATGACGTGATACTAAAAACAACTGAAGTAAAAACAATAATACGTGGTCAGTAGGATAGTATAAAATCAGTACTACATAAAAGCAAACAGGCCAACACAGTCCACAATAAGGTATATAGGTAAGTCTATAAGAGTTTGCCTTTATCTCCAGGTAAGTATGTTCTTCCAAATAATTGAGGTCCAGGTACATAAAAGAAGAAAAGAGATCCAATAGTGCAATATGTTCCAAAAGTGTAAAGGTTAGAGTAAAATCAAATCCAAATGGCCTACTCACATGGAATAGAGTTTAAAACAAGCTCTAGTGTGAAATGCTTGTAGTGGTATTATTCCCCCACTTCAGGGATATGATGGGAGGTATAGACCAAAATGTTTCTTGTCAGCGGAATATGTGAAAGTAAAAACAAAGGTACATCAGATAGTGTTCTCTGTAAAATATAGCCAGTAGGAGAAATAAAAAAAAGAGTAATACTCACATTTACCTGAGCAGATATCCCGCTCATTATAATCAGCGTGGGTGGTATAATACCCACCAAGGATGCTTTGTGAGGTCCTCACTGGGAAAATAAAAACTTGATGCCAGGTAAAAAAAAAAAAAGAAAAAGCCAAGGTATACGGTACAAATATTAGTAATAAAAGATACCAAAAACCTTTACTTTGACAATTAAAATGTAAAATATATTATCCACAACGTGTTTCACCCACAGTGGGCTTTTTCAATTGGTAATCCATATTTGTGCATGCAACATTTAATTTAAAAGGACACTACAGTAACCAAAACAACTTTAGCTTAATAAAGCAGTTTTAGTGTATAGATCATGCCTCTGAAGTCTCGCTGCTTAATTCTCACAATCTTGGAGCTGCTTGAAGTATTCATTTGATATAAATTTAAAAGGAAATTGAAGAACCCGATGAAAAGAGGTTAACACAAGTTATAAGTAATTTCCAATGTTATATTCAGTGATGTAAAAAAGACATGTCAATTCCACTTTAAGTAATTGCATCCCGAGTTGATGAATGTTCTGGTGAACACTATACAACAGTGGTTCCCAAACTGGTAGGGGGGACACAAGGACTGATTTTGGAGACACCGCTATACATAAATTGCCAAAATGTCCAAGAGTCTGATGGTGTGTTACATTACACATCCATCACAATTCTTTGCAGTATAGTGATTCATTGCAGAGTCATCAAAATGCTGTGCACCAATACACGGTCAAGTTGTCAAGTACTCCCACAAACCATTATGATGTAGGTATGAAGATGGGTAGATAAACTCTATTCTCAGAAGTAAGTGTTCAAGGGAACAGGTGGGTGTTGAACACTAAAAAATTGAAAATTTTATATGTAAGGAAGAGATTTGAGGAATAATAGCTGGGAAGTCTTGGAAAAAGTCAGGCCAAAAGTAAAGCAATGATTGAGTGTTCGAGAATTTCTAGAAACAAGAGATAAAATGTAGATGTACACTATTACAAAACTTGCAATTCACATGTTTGTAATGGGATGACGCATAGGTGATCTATATAGAAATGAACAAATGGACAAAGTAAAGAATCTTTTGAAGTTGAAATTACAGAGGCTGAGTCAGGTGCAGCCAAGTTAGAAGGGTGTGCATTAGCTGAAAATGAAATATTTGCCTAAAAATAAGATTTTTAGAGGTTTCGCACAACTGTGCAAAGAATATGTTAAGCCAACAGAAGAACTTAACTGGATGCGATAAAAAGTGCCTCACATATAAAAGTCACTAGCAGTTCAAAGTAAATGGTATTTATAAGAAACAGTACACTGAACAATTCAAACATGTCTGCAAATGATATATGATGTCAAGGGATTTAATACTTCAAAAGGACATTCATTTTGAGAGGTTGTATGGAGAATGTTTTTTTTTTTTTATTTGATGGTTGGGGCTTCCAGCCAAACAAAATATACTAGAAATGCAGTTTTTGTCAGTTACCCGAAAATCCATAAATGAGAAAAAATAAATAAATGTAGTGAAACTGTGGTAAAACTCAGGCTTTTGATTTAAAAAAAAATAAAATATGATGCTGTGTACTGTATTTTTACGTCTATTCTAAACATTTATAAACTGTTCTGTTTTAGATTGTGGTATGCTACACATATATATACAGATACCAATCCAATGGTCAGTTGAAGAAAAGCAGCTTTATAAAAAGGATCTCTCTCTACAGGAAGTAAAGTGATTTAAAAATGTATTTTAAAAAATGGAAATGGAAAACAAAGGTTCATTTTGCAGTGCTATAAACTACATCAACTGCATCTATCCAAGCACGTGAATATTAGAAAAATACAAATAGAAGCTTCTATTCAAATACACCACCTGCATGCACACAAACACGACCATTTACACAACCTACTTTACAGTTATAAGGAAGCTGGCAGTGCTGTGACCTTGGAGACATCCCTCCCATTGGCTCAACTACCCAAAAATTTCTGAAATTTGTTATGCAGTAAGGACCAGTCTAGTATATACTAGCATTCAAATCTGCACTGTCAGGGCACTGTAAGGATCGATGAGTAGTGTAAACGTGGGCGCAACTTATCTCCAAACATGTTTAAAGGGCTATATGCGGTTGCCAGCTAATTCACATCTTCCAAATAGTGAGAGGAGGAAGGCTAGGCCAGCTGACACTCCCAGCCCATCTTACAATGAAGGTGGGGGGAGACAGCACAGTCAGCACTTCCTGTTCTAAATTCATTTGTTTAACACATTCCTTTAATGCCTAGTTTTAATCTCATTATTAATACATGTATAATTAATATGTGCCAACATTAGGATTAAGAGGGTTTTTAATTGGTTAAGTCAGATTACTTTACATACAGTGTTAAAATCACTACAGTCCAACTTATTATCTGTCAGATACAATGTAAAATGATATCAGGAGAGATAGAGAGAGAGAGAGAGAGAGAGAGATCTCCCTCCAGCACAATCCATAGATGCTCAGCTTTAGCACTGTGAAAGGAAAGATCCTGGCATTTGACAACTGTATCGTGATGTGCAAAGGATGACACAGTCCAAAACTCTCTGCTACCCCCACTGGTACTCAGAGATGGCAGAGCTGGGCCATCCCTACTCACAGCGCCCCCTCCATCCTTCTCACTGCCTGAAATCAATAACCCTGAAAAGGAGGGGGTGAGAGGGAAAAACGCACATCTGCAATACCAGCAGCTCCCCCACAACCTGCTCGGGCCAAGTGTAGGGACTGGCACACAACATCACATAAATAAATATATATAATAAAGCAAAGGTTGCAGGCACTGAGTGCATCATATGACAGCACCAAACCAGCATTGCAGTATTAAAAGGGACCTCACACAGCACACAATCAGGGTATTCCACAATCAGTGTATTCACACTTACTAATAAATGGCTGGATTAATGAAGCATGCTAACACAATATTGCACACACAGCGAGCAATATTTATTGTGAAGGACCTGTGACAAGGAAGCTGCATCCTTAGCAAGGTCTTATATAACCATACTGGATTCCTTGTCATAGGGACAGCCTGCATCACTGGACTATTATAAACACTGTGGAGGTTGGCTAAGCATCACAGAAAATGTAGTGCATTAACATCTGGAGTGGGAGGGGGCAGGTTAGCCATCATTGAAACAGAGTATACTGCCATCACACTGCTCTCCCTAATAAGAGGGAGTACAGCCAGTATACTGCCATCACACTGCTATCCCCAATACACCATACAGGGGGAGTACAGCCAGTATACTGCCATCACACTGCTATCCCTAAAACACCATATAGAGGGAGTACAAACAGATACTACCATCACACTGCTATTCCTTATACACCATAGAGGGAGTACATACAGTATACTGCCATCCCTAATATAGAGAGAGTACGGACAGTATACTGCCATCACACTGCTATCCCTAATACACCATACAGGGTGAGTGCAGCCGGTATACTGCCATCACACTGCTATCCCTAATACACCATACAGGGGGGGGCAGCCAGTATACTGCCATCACACTGCTATCCCTAATACACAATACAGGGGGAGTACAGCCAGTATACTGCCATCACACTGCTATCCCTAATACACCATACAGGGGGGAATACAGCCAGTATACTGCCATCACACTGCTATCCCTAATACACCATACAGGGAGAGTACAGCCAGTATACTGCCATCACACTGCTATCCCTAATACACCATACAGGGGGAGCGCAGCCAGTATACTGCCATCACACTGCTATTCCTAATACACCATACAGGGGGGAGTACAGCCAGTATACTGCCATCACACTGCTATCCCTAATACACCATACAGGGGGGAGTACAGCCAGTATACTGCCATCACACTGCTATCCCTATTACACCATACAGGGGGAGTACAGCCAGTATACTGCCATCACACTGCTATCCCTAATACACCATACAGGGGGGAGTACAGCCAGTATACTGCCCTCACATTGCTATCCCTAATACACCATACAGGGGGGAGTACAGCCAGTATACTGCCATCACACTGCTATCCCTAATACACCATACAGGGGGGAGTACAGCCAGTATACTGCCCTCACATTGCTATCCCTAATACACTATACAGGGGGGGGGCACAGCCAGTATACTGCCCTCACACTGCTATCAGTATACTGCCATCACACTGCTATCCCTAATACACCATACAGGGAGAGTACAGCCAGTATACTGCCATCACACTGCTATCCCTAATACACCATACAGGGGGAGCGCAGCCAGTATACTGCCATCACACTGCTATTCCTAATACACCATACAGGGGGGAGTACAGCCAGTATACTGCCATCACACTGCTATCCCTAATACACCATACAGGGGGGAGTACAGCCAGTATACTGCCATCACACTGCTATCCCTATTACACCATACAGGGGGAGTACAGCCAGTATACTGCCATCACACTGCTATCCCTAATACACCATACAGGGGGAGGACAGCCAGTATACTGCCATCACACTGCTATCCCTAATACACCATACGAGTACAGCCAGTATACTGCCATCACACTACTATTCCACAATACACCATACAGGGGGCACAGCAGTATACACCATCACGCACCACTTATCCCTAATACACCATACAGGGGAGTACAGCAAGTATACTGCCATCACACTACTATCCCCTAATACACCATACAGGGGAGTACAGCCAGTATACTGCCATCACACTGCTATCCCTAATACACCAGCGCCACAGGGGAATTGCAGCCGGTATACTGCCATCACACTGCTATCCCCTAATACACCATACGGGGGCACAGCCGGTATACTGCCATCCGCCGCATCCTAATACACCAGCACAGGGTACGAAGCCAGTATACTGCCATCACACTGCTATCCCTAATACACAGCTTAGCCCCGCCCTATGCTACCCCGCCCTATGCTACATGATTGACCCCTAATTGCTCACACAGGGCACAGGGAGGGACAGGCTGGCTCTATGACCCCCACTCTCTATAATATGATGTGATACCCTTGGCAGTACACACAGCCAGTAATGATGGTGCTATTAGCTACCCCCACACGGGCTCCCAGCATTCTTCTCCCCCCCCATCCAATGCCGGGGACCCCGGGCAGGGAGGACATGTCTCCGTTACCTGGAGGTGCTCCTGGAAGCGGATAGGCAAAATCTGCGCCATCTTGGTGGCTCCGGGCCTCGGGCTCCCAGCTCGGTTCGTTCAATGTCCTGAGGAGACTCTGCCGGCGAAGCCCGGGACACACGGTGTGACTGAGCCTCAACCCGCGCAGGCGCAGGGAGCAGCCGGCCGCGCAGCCTCACAGGGATGGAATGAGGGGAGGGGGCGTCACCATGGAGACCAGGCTCGGCTCGCGGGGTCCTGATAGTGTTGGAGATAATGGCTCCCTCCGCAGGGCATGTTTACAGTGACTCTATCTGCAGGGCATGTTTACAGATGGTAATGGCTCCCCCTGCAGGACAAGTTTGCAGGCTAAAAAAAAGCTCTGTATCTGCAGTGCACATTGAGCTATCCCTGCAGTGGGTGAAACTGATGATTTGTTTAGGTTGTGATGACTATTGCTGCAGGTGTTTATTATTATTATTGGTATTTATATGGCGCCAACATATTCCGTAGCGCTTTACAATATTATCAAAGGGGGAGATTTAACAATAAATGAGACAATTACAAAAATTTACAGGAACAATAGGTTGAAGAGGGCCCTTCTCAAACGTGCTTACAGTCTATAGGTTGTGATTTCAAATTTTGTGCATGGGAAAAAATTTCGGTTCGGCATTCCGAAATTTGGGGCTTCGGTAATTCGCAACTTCGACACTTTGGAAATTCGGTAACTTCGACACTTCGGGACTTCGGAATTTCGGAACATCTCTTGCAGCCACTTGGTAGATAACTCCCTAATTCCCACAGTATTAGGTAGTTATGTCCCAAAAGGCTGAAAGACCTAAATTTACTAAGTAAAAATTACTTAGTATTGGTAAATTGTGCCGCTACTCGCTATACCGCGAGTAGGGGTATGTCTATTAAACAGTGAGCGGCCAGTGGCTGCTCACTGTTCAAAAAAAGAATATAAGAGCCCAGGGGGGCCTATTGCCCCCCCGGCCCCCACCCCTGAGCGGTGTGTGGGGGCCCTAAAGTAAAATAATGGGGGGACCAATGCCCCCACCCCTGAGCGGTGGGTGGGAGCCCTAAATTAGAATGGGGGGGACCTAATGTCCTCCACCCTGGCCCCCACCCCTGAGCGGTGGGTGGGGGCCCTAAAAACTAATTAGGGGGGGACCTAATGTCCTCCCCCTGGCCCCCACCCCTGAGCGGTGGGTGGGGGCCCTAAAAACTAATTAGGGGGGACCTAATCTCCTCCTTCTCTGGCCCCCACCCCTGAGCGGCGGGTGGGGGCCCAAAAGTAAAATAATGGACCTAATGTCCTCCCCCCTGACCCCCACGCCTGAGCGGTGGGTGGGCGCCCTAGATTAGAATGGGGGGGCCTAATGGCCTCCCCCTGGCCCCCACCCCTGAGCGGTGGGGGCCCTAAAATACTAATTGGGGGGGGGACCTAATGTCCTCCCCCCTGGCCCCCACGCCTGAGCAGTGGGTGGGGGCCCTAAACTACTAATTGGGGGGGACCTAATGTCCTCCCCCCTGGCCCCCACCCCTGATCGGTGGGTGGTGGCCCTAAATAAAAAAAAAAACCCTCCCCCGTGTGACTAGGGGTCCCCAAACCCCTAGTCACCCCCTCACCCAAAAAATTAACCCCTACCTACCCCCCTCACCCTAAAATTAATGGGGGGGACCATTTAACTAAGTACCTGGAAAAAAAATAATAAAACTTGGTTACTTAATCCACCAATCAGAGTATTATGAGTCAAATTACACAGCGTGGGAAAATTCCAAAGATCTTTCCCACACTGTGTAAAATGACACAGAGCACTCTGATTGGTGGATTTCAAACCAACCAATCAGAGTGCTGTGACATGTAAATGTAGAGACTTACCTGTCAGTCTCTTCATTTACCTGTCAGAGCATTCTGTTTGGATGGCTTAAACCCACCAATCAGAGTGCTCTGCGCCTAATTGCAGGGCGGGGCAAGGCTTTATATGCCTTCCCCCGCCTTGCAGAGCTCAGTCTGCGCGGAGCCCTCCATGGGTGAAGATGGATTTTTTTTTTTGCGCTTTTTTTTTTTTTTTTTTAAGTGCTTCGGTTATTATGGCTTTTTCTTTGGCCTCTTTTGGGGCTGAAAAAATAAGATTTTAGAAGAAAGAAAACATCAAATGGTAAGTTTTATTTTTTCAGGTACTTAGTTAAATGGCCCCCCCTCATTGTTTTTAGGGTGAGAGGGTAGGTAGGGGTTAATTTTTTGGGGGAGTGGGGTAACTAGGGGATTGGGGACCCCTAGTCACCCGGTGGAGGTGGGGTTATTTTTTTTATTTAGGGTCCCCACCCACCGTTCAGGGGTGGGGGGCAGGGGGGAGGACATTAGGTCCCCCCCAATTAGTATTTTAGGGCCCCCACCCACTGCTCAGGGGTGGGGGCGAGGTGGGAGGACATTAGGTCCCCCTCCAATTAGTATTTTAGGGCCCCCACTGCTCAGGGGTGGGGGCCAGGGGGGAGGACATTAGGTCCCCCCCTAATTAGTATTTTAGGGCCCGGGGGCCAGGGGGGAGGACATTAGGTCCCCACCTAAGTAGTATTTTAGGGCCCCCACCCACCGCTCAGGAGTGGGGGCCAGGGGTAGGACATTAGGTCCCCCCATTAGTATTTAGGGCCCCCACCCACTGCTCAGGGGGGAGGACATTAGGTCAACGCCAAATATTTTACTTTAGGGCCCCCACCCGCCGCTCATGGGTGGGGGCCGGGGGGGGCGCAATAGGTTCCCCCCTCCAGGTTAGGTGGGGGGATGTTTTTTTTTTGTTTGTTTGCCATAGGCTGCTCACTGTTTAATAGACATGCCCCTACTCGCGGTATAGCGAGTAGGGGCATAATTTACTAATACTAAGTAATTTAGTATTAATAAATTTGTCTGAAAGACCAATTTAGGTCTTTCAGCCTTTTAGTAGATAGCTCCCTAATACCGTGGGAATTAGGAAGTTATCTACTTATTCATTCCTGTCATTACATTGACAGGCTAAGTAACTTACATTTTATATGTTACTTGATTGTTGTAAGTGTTGCAAATGCTTACAGCTGAATCCTGGCTATGTTTGTATACTTTTTATTTAAAATTGTATACAGTGTAAAATTCTTCTTCTTCCACTGGGTAAGTATATTAGTACTTAGGCAAAACTGTGCTTCGGAACTCCGTCATTTCGGCACTTCGGCAACTTAGGCACTTCAGCACTTTGACACTTCGGATATTCTGTAATTTCGTAACTTCGGGACCTCGGTAATTCGGCACTTCGGCAATTCGGTACTTCGGCTATTCGGACATACGGAAGTATCCGAATGTCCGAATTGCCCAAAATATGTGCGAATTCATATTTGGGCCGAAACTAATTGCACATGTCTAATAGCCTTATGCCTATCCCACGCATGCTTAAACGTCTTTACTGTGTTAACCTCTACTTCAGCTGGAAGGCTGTTCCATGCATCCACTACCCTCTCAGTAAAGTAATACTTCCTGATATTATTTTTAAACCTTTGCCCCTCTATTTTAAGACTATGTCCTCTTGTTGTGGTAGGTTTTTTTTTCATTTATATATAGTCTCCTCCTTTATTGTGTTGATTCCCTTTATGTATTTAAATGTTTCTATCATATACCCCCTGTCTCGTCTTATCTCCAAGCTATACATGTTAAGTTCCTTTAACCTTTCCTTGTAAGTTTTAACCTGCAATCCATGAACCAGCTTAGTAGCCTTTCTCTAAACTCTCTCTAAGATATCAATATCCTTCTGGAGATACGGCCCCCAGTACTGCGTACAATACTCCAAGTGAGGTCTCACCGGTGTTCTGTACAATGGCATGAGCACTTCCCTCTTTCTACTGCTAATCCTCTCCCTATACAACCAAGCATTCTGCTTGCATTTCCTGCTACTGTATTACATTGTCTGCTTACCTTTAAGTCATCAGAAATAATAACCCTTAAATCCCTTTCCTCAGATGTTGAGGTTAGGACTCTATCAAATATTCTGTACTCTGCCCTTGGGTTTTTACGTCCAAGATGCATTATCTTGCATTTATCCACATTAAATTGCAGTTGCCACAACTCTAACCATATTTCTAGTTTACCTAAATCATTTGCCATTTGGCTTGTCCCTCCTGGAACTTCAACCCTGTTACATATCTTAGTATCACCATCAAGACCTTCTGCAATATCACTAAGAAAATATTAAAGAGAATGGGTCCAAGTACAGATACCTGAGGTACCCCACTGGTGACAAGCCCATGCTTCAAATATACTCCATTGACTACAACCCTCTGTCGCCTGTCACTCAGCCACTGCCTTACCCATTCAACAATATTGGAATCCAAACTTAAAGATTGCAGTTTATTGATAAGCCTTCTATGTGCAACAGTGTCAAAAGCCTTACTGAAATCTAGGTAAGCAATGTCTACTGCACCACCCTAATCTATTACTTTAGTTACCCAATGAAAAAAAGCAATAAGATTAGTTTGGCATGGTCTCCCTGAAGTAAACCCATGTTGTCTCTGATCGTGAAATCCATGTGATTTTAGATGTTCAACAATCCTATCCTTTAACATGGTTTCCATTACTTTCCCCACTACTGAAGAAAGGCTTATTGGTCTATAGTTTCCCAACTCCTCCTTACTACCTTTCTTGTGAATGGGCACAACAATCGCTAACTTCCAATCTTCTGGGACTACTCATGTTAACAATGATTGGTTAAATAAATCGGTTAATGGTTTTGCTAGTACACCACTAAGCTCTTTTTATAACTTTGGGTGTATTTCATCAGGTCCCATTGACTTATTTGTCTTTACTTTTGACAGTTGAAATAGAACCGATCATGTAGAAATTCACATGTAACAAATTACTCATTTGTCCTTTTTCCTAACTGAGGCCCCTTGCTTAATTTTCATCTGTAAATTACTGAACAAAAATATTCAGTGAGGCAACTAGCTAGACTTTTATCCTCTTCTACATTCCTTCTTTTGTTTTTAATCGAACTAATCCTTGTTTTACTTTCCTTTTCTGTATCTAAAAAATGTTTTGTCCCCCTTTTTAACTGACTGTGCTATTTTCTCTTCTGTGTGTGATTTGGAAGCTCTTATAACTTGCTTAGCCTCTTTCTGCCTAATCCTATAGAGTGTCTTCCTCACTCTGTTTTTTTTAATAATTACTAAATTCATATTTGTTTAATACCCCTCAGGGCAGTCCACGTGTAGCGTGGGGATGATAGGCGATGTGTGTGAGGGGGAAACAATAGGGGATGTTTCGTGGGGGCAGAATAAGAGATCTAGAGTGTGGAAGGGGGAAATGGGGCTGCATGGTGTGAGCGGGGACATGGGCTGTGTGGTGTGAGAGGGGAAATTGGGCAGCAGGGTGTTGAGAAGGGACATGGGGCTGCTGGGTGTGAGAGGGGACATGGGGCTTCTGGGTGTGAGAGGGGACATGGGGCTGCTGTGTGAGAGGTGCAGGGCTTTCTGGGTGAGAGGTGGGGCAAGGGCTGCTGGGTAAGAGGTGGAGACAGTGGCTGCTAGGTGAGAGATGGGGACAGTGGCTGCAGGTGGGGGGAAGGCTGTTGGGTGAGAGGTGGAGACAGGGGATACCGGGTATGAGAGGAGCTGCTGGGTTAGAGGAAGGGCAGGGTGTGAGAGAGGACATGAGGCTGCTGGGAGAGAGGGGGAGACAGGGGCTGCAGTGTATGGGGACATGGGTCTGCAAGGTGAGAGGGGGGCAGGGTCTGGAAGGTGAAAGGGGGCAGCAACTGCTGGTTGAGAGGTGAAGAGGGGGGTCCTGGTGGGAGTGCTGGGTTGGGGGGACAGAAGCTTCTGGGTTAGAGGGAGAAATAGAGGATGCAGGGTATGAGAGGGAGAGACACCAGATGCAGTATATAAGAGGGGGAGACAAGGGATATTGGGTGAGTGGGAAAGACAGGGGATGTGGGGTGAGAAGGGAAGACAGGTAGTGCTGGGTGAGACAGGGGCTGCAGGGTGAGAGGGAGGCAGAGGCTGTAGGGTAATAGCGGGGAAGGTGCTGCAGAGTAACGGGGGCAGGTGCTGCAGGGTGGAAGTGGGACAGGGGCTGCAGGGTGAGAGTGGGACAGGGGCTGCAGGGTGAGAGTGGGACAGGGGCTGCAGGGTAAGAGGGGGACAGGGGCTTAAGGGGGCAGAGGCTGCATGGTAAGGGGGGGTCAGGGCCTGAAGGGTAAGAGGGGAACAGGCCTTCTGGGTAAGAGGGGGACAGGGGTTACAGGGCGAGTGTCACGCTGCCAGCCAGGTCCGCTCCTGCCAGAGAGCTGTATGGGTCCCGGCGGGCGCGTCTCGTCACGGTGGCATTACCACATCGCAAGGGGAATACCGCTGAATACTCACCCTGTCTCTACGTGCCTGCCGGGTCCGCTACTGCCAATTTCTCTTTGCCCTGTCGTGGTTTCCATTCTGGTTATCCGAAAGTACGTTTCTGGTATTGTTTCTTGTGTAATTTGACCTTGGCTTTCTTACTGACAATTCCGATCTCTGTATCCCTTGAACTTTGGCTTGGCTCCTGACTATTCTGACTTCTATATTGGCTTAAATACCGTTTACGTAATATCTGTATTCTTGACCTCAGCCAGTCTCGTGCTTTTTTTTTTTTTATCCATTAAATCCGTCCGTTTTAAGGCCCAGTAATACGTCTTAGGGATTTCTTTATTTTTACTTAGGTTCCGCGTGTTGGGTATATTAGTGTATCCTGACAGTGAGAGAGGGCAGAGGCTGCAGGGTGAGAGGGGGCATGGGCTGCAGAGTAATATGGGAACAGGGGTTGCAGGATGTGAGAAGGGACATGGGGCTTCTGGGTGCGAGGGGAGCAGGGACTGCTGGGTGAGGAAGGGGGACATGGGGCAAAAAAAAACCAACAACTTACATACTCCCCCTCCCTCTTCCTTACCTTGATCCATGGCAGGAGAGGATGCTGGGGAGGAATTATTTTCCCTAGTGGTCCAGTTGAAGAAGCATCTGGTCTACACCCTTGACAGGTGTAGACCATGTGCACAGGGACTGCGCTCTGCTAGTTGCAGGCTGGTGAGAGAGATCTTTGATCTCCCCACAGCACAGAGCTCCCTCTATGGGCCGGAGCTCAGGGAGCACCAATCCTAAGGGGGCCTTTGATCTCCCCTGTCAGCCTCGGCCCATTTCCATTGCGACCCAGCGGACATTTGCCCGGTTTGCCAGATGGCCAGTCCGGGCCTGCTATACACATTTGTGTTCCTGATCCTATAGTGTTCCTTCAAAGGATCCCTAAAGTCACCAAGACCACTTTGTCTCAATGTGCAGTGGTCCTGTCATTTTAACCATGCAATATAAAACATTGACGGTTTGCAGAAACTGCAATGTTTACATTGTAGTCTTAAACACACCTCTACGGGCTGCCTTCCAGACAGCCACAAGAGACACGTCCGCTGCCCTGAGCAAGTAAAACATGTCTTGTGACACGGAAGCTCATAGGAAAGCATTTAATTGGAATTTTCCAATATTTTAGAAAAATGTAACAGAGGTAAAAAATATACAGAGTGTCTTCTGGCTTTATATCACAACGCCAAGCCAGTAATGGTCAAGGTAATTTGCCATGCAACATCAGTTAGAAACATGTTCATAGAGCTGCTAATAGTGTTTTTTAACCCTAATGCTATAGTGTTCTTTTAAGTTCTTTTATGTTGTAATTTGTTGATTTACCTTTTATAACTGCTCTTTTGTGTGTGAGAAAAAGGAGAGGGGAACTTGTTTGCAGCCTAATAAATCCATTTCCTGTCTAAGAGACAAACAGGCTTTGAAGTACTATCTGAACTGTACCTGTACCATTTGAAGGCTTCCATCATCAGATTTTTAGAGATGTAAAACTGTCATTTACATAGTATATCTCTTGGTTTAACCCTACTCCCGAGAGCTGCCGATATCAGCTGTGCAGCCACTGTTTCAACAAGCAGCTACATTCAAACAGCAGTGAGTGTAATGGGTATCCACAAGACACTATTCTGCTAAATTTCCATTAATGGCAAACACAGGAAATCACAAGGCAATCTCTAGGAGCACTAAACGAGGATCTAACAGAAACCATGGTAGGGCAATTAATGGGGGCTAAAACAAGCCTTAAATAGGCTTACCTATGTTCTGATAGGTCCACGTCATTATTGCGATCCAAAACAGACTAGTCTACATCTATTTATGGTTTGTCCAGACCATGTGGCAGGAGGAGGTATGGATAGCTCGAGGGAGGTGAATCTCCCTCAGTGTGAGGAACTGACTCTGCTGGGTTTCGAACCCCGGTTTACATGGTGCTAAACCTCTTCCTTACCAGTACTCCAGCCTGCCTTTTGGAAATTTACCTGAGATCTGATACCATTGCTTGTAGAGTCAAGGTTATCAGTGACAACTCTCTTCAGCTGTGTCTGGTCAGGTGTCTGGTTTTTGGCCTATAAAAGCCACTTCCTGTCTCTGTACCTTTGCCAGATTATTGTGGTTCCTGTACTCTCTAATCCAGCGTGTTCCTGTTTCTCCTTCCTGTTGCTGAATTTGGACTGTTTTGACTTTGCTGCTTCTCCTTCCCACTGACCTCGGCTTGCCTCACTACGATTATCATCTTTCTGTTCCAGTCTCCCATCTCTGCTTAAGACCAGAAGGCCACTCAAGGCTCAGGGGCTCAACCACCTGGGTAACGAGTGGCTACCTCTGGCAGAAAACATTGCTGATCTGGCTACTGGACTCCAAAACTTTGTAACATCAATATCATTACACTCAGTGTGCCGCGCAGTGGCGGCAGGAGTAGGTCTGCGTGGCTCGGTGGAGGTAAGTAATATTACACAACCTCCCTGGGAGGATACGCCCACCGGGCATGAAGGACCAGGCTTGTCCAGTGACGGCCATGAAAGGAACGGACCAACCTAAGAGCATGCATATCAGCCCGAGGGACCAAGGAACGATCCTTAGGACCATACCCCTTCCAATGGACCAGATACTGAAGACTACCCCTCAAGATCTATAGTCAAGGACAGCAGCAACCTCATATTTCTCCACCCTATATAGGTGGTGGAAAAGTGCGAGGTCCAGTAAACGGATTACAGATCAGAGGTTTTAACAGGGAGGTATGGAAAACATTAGGTGTACGCATAGAACGAGGCAAATCCAGAGCATATGATTCACCTTGCGCAGGATGCGGAAAGGACCAACGAAACGAGGAGCGAACTTAATGGAGGGCACACAGAGACTGGTGTTTCGGGTAGCAAGCCAAACCCTTTCCCCCGCCACATAGGAAGGAGCTGCACAATGATGCCTATCTGCCTGTACCTTCTGTCTCTGAGCAGCCTTAGCCAATAATTGTTGAACCTGCTCCCAAGTACAATGCAAGCCATGTGTTCATCCAGAGCTGGCATTCCCTGTGAGGGGAATGCAGTCGGAAGAACAGGATGCTGGCCATAGACTACACAAAAAGGGCTGAACCCAGAGGTTCGTGAGCAGCGTTATTGCGAGCAAACCTCCGCGTAAGGAAGCAGGTCAGCCCAATCATCTTGGTGATTTGAAACGAAACAACGTATATAAAAATATGATAATCAGTTACTCCCCATTCACTAAACTGGTCTGGAAAAAAGCATACCTTTCCAAACCAGTTTTGTTAATGGGAAGTCACTGATTGTCTGAGAGCGTCAGCTGACCACTCTCAGCCAATCAGCGGCACCCCTGCCAGGCGGCACTCCACGCGTCTTGAATCTGAAAATTCAGAAGCCGGGTGCTGCCAGAGTAGGTTGTGGACATAGCCGCTGAAGTCAACTTTGAGGTTAAACCATTCTGTAAGAGTGCCTCCATGGGCCTCCTGGCACCAAAACAACTTAATTTAGAAATCTTAGTTTTGGTGCCCAGGAGTGTCCCTTTAAATAATCATCATAAACTCTAGTTTATCCTAACCCTTTTCAAATTTAACAGTCACAACACTACTCACCAAAGCTGGAGCACCTGCCAGCTTGGAGAAATGAAACAGTCCATCTAGGTGTACAATCCTCATCTGTTAAGATGAGTGCAGTCGGGAGAATAACCTGAACAAGTGGGTTAATTATTACCACTTTATCAGTATGGTCTCTAACTTTGATGTTCTTCCTCTGTCTGTCTTTCATACTGTCGACGCACAGGTTGATTTATTGTTAGGTGTAGTGGAGTGTCTGTACACTTTTAATTGAATTTTGCAATACATTCATGTGTAGTAGTGGTCACCTCCATCGCGTGAAGTAGATTAAAAGGTAAACTCTAAGTAACATAACCAGTACAGCAACATAACCAATACAGAGTCTGTGGTCATTGTCTCTCCGTTCTTTGTATGGGAGTGATAAGATAAATACTAGACATGTGCAATTCATTTCTGTTCAAATGTGAATTCGGAGGAATTTCTGACAATTCGGACATTCGGGTACTTCCGAATGTCCGAATAGATGAATTGCTGAATTCTCGAAGTCCCGAAATTACCGAATTTCCTAAGTGTCGAAGTTCCGAAGCACAGTATTGCCTAAGAACTAATACACTTACCCAGTGGAAGAAGAAGAATATTACAAAATGACACAGAGAACTCTGATTGGTGGATTTCAAGCCAACCAATCAGAGTGCTGTGACATGTAAATGTAGAGACTTACCAATCAGAGTGCTCTGAGCCTAATTGCAAGTGCGTTGGTTATTATGGATTTTTTATTTGTCCTTTTTTGGGGCTGAAAAAAGAAGATCTTAGAAGAAAGAACTTTTAAATGATAAGTTTTTTTTTGTTTTTTTTTACAGGTACTTAGTTAATGGTCCCCCACTCATTATTTTTAGGGTGAGGGGGAAAGGTAGGGGTTAGTTTTTTTTTGGGAGGTGGGTGACTAGGGGTTTGGGGACCCCTAGTGACCTGGAGGGGGGGGTAAATTTTTATTTAGGGCCCCCAACCGCCGCTCAGCGGGAAGGACAATAGCCCCCCCTTATTGGTAGTTAGGGCCCCCACCCACCACTCAGGGGTGGGGGCCAGGGAGAGGACATTAGGTCCCCCCCCTTAATGGTATTTAGGGCCCCCACCCACCGCTCAGGGGTGGGGGCCGTAGGGGAGTAAAATAGGCCCCCCCATCATTTTACTTTAGGGCCCCCACCCACCGCTCAGGGGTGGGGACCAGGGGGGAGGACTTTAGGTCCCCCCCAATTGGTATTTAGGGCCCCCACCCATCGCTCAGGGGGGAGGACATTAGGTCCCCCCCCAATTGATATTTAGGGCCCCCACCCACCGCTCAGGGGTGGGGGCCGGGGGGAGGACATTAGGTCCCCCCCTTATTATAATTTAGGGCCCCCACCCACCACTCAGGGGTGGGGGGGCAATAGGTCCCCCCTTTAGTTTAAAAGCCAGGCTCGGTTAAGGGACTTTTTTTTTTTTAACAGACATGCCCCTACGCGCGGTATAACGAGTAGGGGCAAAATGTACTAATGCTAAGTAAATTTTACTTAGTATTAGTAAACTTGGCTGAAAGACCAATTTAGGTCTTTCAGCCTTTTGGTAGATAACTCCCTAATACCGTGGGAATTAGGGAGTTATCTACTAAGCAGCTGCAAGAGATGTCCCGAAATTCCAAAGTGTCGAAGTGCGAAATTTTCCCCATGCCTAAAAACAGTTTTACAGTCCTGGCAACCAGAAATTGTATTTCGTCAATTTATACTTTCACATAATTAATGTCCCTTTAGTTCAATATGAATGGTAGTGATAGTGCAGGAAGCAGATTGCTGTCCATTTTGGATGGAATAGGTTATGACTAGTTTTGAGAATTCTTGTTCATAAGTATATTGACTCATCAAATTATTTTTTCTGTCTTTGCCTGTATGTTGTAGAAAGAGAACTTAAAGTCCCACTTCTCTGGAACTTACACTGTGGCAGAACCAACCTCGCCACTGTGCACTGGAGGAGCCTGGTTGCTCGCATGCTCCCTTTAGACTATGGCCCGGCATTTAAAACCTTTTATTTTCCCTGCAGAAAGTCTTATTTAAATCTACCGAACAAAGTACCGAACGATCGACCACCTGGGAACTGGAGTGTGCCATCAATTGGCCGCCCAGAAGCTGCGGTTAACCGCAGATTAATTGACGAACACTGGGTGGCCTTTCTTCGTTTGCCAAACACGTGGCAGCGGCCATTTTAACTCCCGAACGGCCAGCGGATACAGATTGTATGCGGATTGCCAGGAGAGTAAGCTGATTGTATGCTTTTCCTGTTCGGCTGTTTCCAGTGTTCGTGTGTTTCCTGTTCGGGAGTTGGAGGATTCGTGTAGTTTGCAGTTCGGGAGCTTGATGCTTACAGTAGCTGTCTGTGCATCTGAAAGGGGAATATCGCCTAGACGGCTTTTAACCTCTTGTGTGCAAAACGGTCCGTTACACAGCCAGTACAAAATATTACAGTAGTAAACTATATGTAACAATGGTAGCATCATTATAGTAACATATTAATCTAGTAACAAAACAAAAGTTGAATATCTTCTGCATCTCTGTTTGTACCTTTTAAAATTACAGTAATCAAATTACCTTTTTTCCATCACCGTGACTGTCCCACCACGGTCGGCCACGCCGGGCTCTGACTCTGTGGCTAAGACCATTATATTTTACTCACTGTTTAGTAGATATTCCACACTCGCAGCATGGCAGTGTGGGAATAAAGAAGGTTTAAATTCTCTCTTACACTAATATGAAAGTCATATTAATCCCCATAGGTTTTTTTATGTATTTATTTCCTTTCTCTTTAGAATGTGGTGGCTGGTTAGCAAGTGCAGGAGAGCTGCCACATGGTTAACCCTTGGTTAAGTTTTTTTTAAACTATTTGCCCATTGGCTGCTTGCACTACCAGTCTACCAGTGACAAAGGTGCATACGAGATTGCACCGAAATGTGCGTTGGATGTTTGGTTGTTTTGGGCACTTCTATTTAATTATAGACATGACAGTTTAATAGTATCACTATTATCTTTGACTCCATTACCTATTCAGTTAGATTACCAGGGAGAGAGGCATCTTCTTTTCTTTCCATTAATAATCTAAATATCTTGGGGGTGGAGCATGACTGGCAAGCAGAGCAGACACAGGTTTGACAAGCTCCTGATCACAAACTGCCTAATCTACCCTTAACACCTGCCAACCTGCTATTATCTACGCAAAATGCAACTCACTGCATAGTGTTGATCCTGCTGATTCGTGCGGTACCAAACTCAGTGCTGTACTGTCTCGGGAAACCAACATCTCACTATTTGCGGCCTACAAGCTGGACAGGTATCGGAGGGATGGCCGCTCTCCAGACACCGTGTCCTACTTCACAGCGCGGACCTCAGCCCCTCCCCCGTTTTGGACCGGCGGGGGTTATCCCGGTCCCAGGAGATCACCCATGGCTACTCCCAATAACTCAACCTGAAGTGTTCAGGGGCGTCATGAGGCTTCTAAAATGGCGGCGAGTGCAACTAGAAGCGATGCAGAGACTCATGATGCCACAACCCTGGCTAAACTGGATCATAGCTTCGCAAAATTCTGGGCTACTATAGAGGCAAGGAGGCAGTCTGCCCTGGCACCCCGACCACAGATCTCCTGCACCTCAAGTCTATTCATTACCTGTGGGTTATATTTGTGACTAATCAGATGGAAACAATATTTTTTTGTGTTGTGTGATGCATGATCAGAGTGTAAAATAGTTTAGTTAATATCCCCCCTCTCTTCTTACCTTATGTAGGGAGGGGGGATCTTTGATCTCCCCACCGGCCCATGGAGGCTTAGAGCAGAGCCGGCACTCGGATCCTGAGATCTCCCCTGCCTGTCTCACTCCATAGGCGTGCGATGGGGATTAGGGTGTGCCCAGGCACACCGGGACTCCCTGTGCGCACGCCTATGCAAGGCAGCACAGCATCACTTACCTCTCAGGACCTGGAGGACTGGAACGGAGCCTGCGACAGTCCTGACTCTAGCTACAATTCGTAGGCCTGGGGCATTACACCTAATGACCACTCAAAATGGCGGCTGTTGCACCAGAAGGGAGATGTCCTTCTTCTAGTTTAACTACCATGCGGTGGACTATTCTATTTTAATTTCCTTGCTTTGCATTTTCTCCTGATATAATAACATACCTTTTCTAGTACCTCAAGCAATGCATAACTAGCATGATTACTGTGTACTCTTGCAATTTTAGCTTTCTCAGTGCTTTCCTATGGACATTCTGCGTGCTCAATGCGATTTTCACATTGAACGTCGGGGAAGTGCCTCTAGCGGCTGTCAGTGAGACAGCCACTAGAGGCTGGATTAACCCTGCAATGTAAATAGTTTCTACGAAACTGCTATGTTTACAGCTGCAGGGTTAAAACCTGGGGGACCTGGCACCCAGACCACTTAATTGAGCTGACTATCTTGCAAACCTTAAAGTCTTGTTTCATCACTACTCTACATTTTTAACTAGCTTGCATTTGCTTTCTTGTGCTGTCAGTTGATTTCACATGAGTACAGGGAGTGCAGAATTATTAGGCAAGTTGTATTTTTGAGGATTAATTTTATTATTGAACAACAACCATGTTCTCAATGAACCCAAAAAACTCATTAATATCAAAGCTGAATATTTTTGGAAGTAGTTTTTAGTTTGTTTTTAGTTATAGCTATGTTAGGGGGATATCTGTGTGTGCAGGTGACTATTACTGTGCATAATTATTAGGCAACTTAACAAAAAACAAATATATACCCATTTCAATTATTTATTATTACCAGTGAAACCAATATAACATCTCAACATTCACAAATATACATTTCTGACATTCAAAAACAAAACAAAAACAAATCAGTGACCAATATAGCCACCTTTCTTTGCAAGGACACTCAAAAGCCTGCCATCCATGGATTCTGTCAGTGTTTTGATCTGTTCACCATCAACATTGCGTGCAGCAGCAACCACAGCCTCCCAGACACTGTTCAGAGAGGTGTACTGTTTTCCCTCCTTGTAAATCTCACATTTGATGATGGACCACAGGTTCTCAATGGGGTTCAGATCAGGTGAACAAGGAGGCCATGTCATTAGATTTTCTTCTTTTATACCCTTTCTTGCCAGCCACGCTGTGGAGTACTTGGACGCGTGTGATGGAGCATTGTCCTGCATGAAAATCATGTTTTTCTTGAAGGATGCAGACTTCTTCCTGTACCACTGCTTGAAGAAGGTGTCTTCCAGGAACTGGCAGTAGGACTGGGAGTTGAGCTTGACTCCATCCTCAACCCGAAAAGGCCCCACAAGCTCATCTTTGATGATACCAGCCCAAACCAGTACTCCACCTCCACCTTGCTGGCGTCTGAGTCGGACTGGAGCTCTCTGCCCTTTACCAATCCAGCCACGGGCCCATCCATCTGGCCCATCAAGACTCACTCTCATTTCATCAGTCCATAAAACCTTAGAAAAATCAGTCTTGAGATATTTCTTGGCCCAGTCTTGACGTTTCAGCTTGTGTGTCTTGTTCAGTGGTGATCATCTTTCAGCCTTTCTTACCTTGGCCATGTCTCTGAGTATTGCACACCTTGTGCTTTTGGGCACTCCAGTGATGTTGCAGCTCTGAAATATGGCCAAACTGGTGGCAAGTGGCATCGTGGCAGCTGCACGCTTGACTTTTCTCAGTTCATGGGCAGTTATTTTGCGCCTTGGTTTTTCCACACGCTTCTTGCGACCCTGTTGACTATTTTGAATGAAACGCTTGATTGTTCGATGATCACGCTTCAGAAGCTTTGCAATTTTAAGAGTGCTGCATCCCTCTGCAAGATATCTCACTATTTTTTACTTTTCTGAGCCTGTCAAGTCCTTCTTTTGACCCATTTTGCCAAAGGAAGGGAAGTTGCCTAATAATTCACAGATTTTACTATTACCATGACGTAAAGTCATGATTTTATTAATGACACGGAGGCGAGTATTATGCTGCACTCTTTCTTTATTTCCCTCAGCAGCAAAGAAAAAAACTTTATAAACATAACCAATAATAACATTAACAGTCTCAGGTGTAATCTTCCTAGTAACAGGAACAGCCAATCAGGATCCACTTCTCCAGCATAATAGGCTCTGTCAACCAATCCTGTTCCTCTTTGTTTGCAATCCCGAAGAAGTATAATTATCCAATAAAACGTTGAACTGCATAGAACATGGTATTCCTGGAATAGATGGGCAGATTATGCTGTAAAAGAGGAAAAATATGGTGATATCTTAGCATAAAACTTAGTGTATGCATAGTTATAGGTGTTCAAGATAGTGTTTGGTCAGTGTTGTGTCCAAGAGAGTATTGTTGTGTAACCTATAAATGTGGGTGACCAGCTAGGTAAGCAGTGATCGTAACTAAACTTACCTTGATCGAAGTATAACTAGACTGTAACCATCTGGCGATTACAACTGTAACAACAAGACATGGTAAAATGACTTACCGTAGGTCAACTTACCCAACTTCCGTCTATCCTTCCCCCGTCGCCGGGTGGGAGGGAGGGATAATACTCGCCTCCATGTCATTAATAAAATCATGACTTTACGTCATGGTAATAGTAAAATCTGTGAATTTTATTAAGACACGGAGGCTCCTATTATGCTGGTTGAAAGCTGAGAAACCACCGTTCCTGCAAAGTGGTGTATTGGTTTGAAGTAAAAGTCACGGAAGGTAGATTCTGAAGACCAGTCGGCTGCTTTCAGAATGTCTTCCAGGCGGCAACCCATCGAAGAGGCTTTTGAAGCTATTGCTCCTCGTATGGAATGTGGCGAAAATATGGAAGTGTCTATGCCTGCCGTAGCCATGATCCATTTGACCCAGCGAGCCAGGGTCGTGGTAGACACAGGTAGGTGTGGTCTCTGGAAGGAGATGAAGAGTTCATGCCTAGACGGGTCCCGCAACGCCTTGGTGCGAAGTTCATAGGTTCGCAGACATTGAACCGGACACAAGCAAGGTTTGTCAGGAAAGGTTGGATATGTCACCTTCTTCGTAGAGGTTTTTGTTCTCCGAGATATATCGAAAGTGACCCCTTCCGGAGTGTAAGACCGTGCGGTGACGTCTAAGGCTCTAACGTCTGATACCCGTTTGCAGGATATGAGACATAGTAGCATAACCAGTTTCGCCGACAGGTGTTTCAGAGATAGTGTTGCGTTATCTGGCCAAGATTCGAGGAAGTTGAGGATGATGGAGACGTCCCACAGTATGGAATAGCGTGGTAGCGGAGGTCTTGTGAATCTGATGCCGCGCAAGAGTCTGCATATCAGTGGATGGCGTCCTATCGGTGCGCCCTCGATGCCTTGGTGTGAGTTTGAAATGGCCGATCTGTAGAGGTTCACTGTGCGATATGCTTTGCCGCTTTCAAACAAGGAGGTTAAGAATTGCAGGATCGAAATCAGAGGAGCTGATATGGGATCCAAATTCCGTTCCATGCACCAATCGTGCCATTTGCGCCAAGCAGATTTATAAGCTTGTCTCGTGCCGGGTGCCCATGCGCTCTCGAGAAGTTGGAGAGTCGATTCCGAAACTCCTTCGATTGAGTAAGGTTCCCGGAAATCAGCCACACCGTGAGGTGTAATAAGTCTTGCTGAATCAGGGGGTGGGGGGACCCGTCCGGGTCTCGAAGTAGGTAATCGAAGTGTGGGAAAGTACGGGGTACGTCTATCGCCATCTCCAACAGGGAAGGAAACCATGGTTGAGACGGCCATAATGGCGCCACGAGCACTGCCGTTCCCGTCTGTCGCCGTAGTTGTAGTAGGCAGCGGGGAATCAACGCAAAGGGAGGAAACGCGTAGTTCCTTTTGGAGGACCAGTCCTGAGTAAAGGCATCTGTTGCCAGCGCTGCCGGGTCCGGTCTCCAGCTGAAAAATCTGGGGAGTTGGGTGTTCAAACGGGAAGCGAACAAGTCCTTGTCCAGAGGACCCCATAGGGACTGAATGTCTTGGAAGACCCTGGGTTCCAGGTGCCAGTCGCTGGAATCCCTGAGGTGCTTTGAGTACCAATCCGCCGTGGTATTGTTGAGGCCAGGAATGTACTCTGCTGTGACCGAAATGCCGTGTGCCAGGCAAAATTGCCAAAAGTCTCGTGCCAAATTCGCCAGGACCTACGATTTCGTGCCGCCCAAGTGATTTATATAACGGACTGCCGATACATTGTCCATCCTCAAAAGGATGGCACATCGGGCTTGATTTGGAGAAAAACTGCGGATTGCAAAAGAACCGGCCAGGAGTTCTAGGCAATTGATGTGAAGCGTCGACTCCACTTCGGACCACCTGCCACCGGTAGAAACAGTGCCACAGCGTGCGCCCCAGCCGTGCAAGCTCGCATCGGATTCTATGATCATATCCGGTTCGGTACCGAAAATGGCTCGGCCATTCCAGGCGTCCATATGGGATAGCCACCATCTGAGTTCTGTCTTTGCTTCTGTATCCAGAGCGATCATGTCCGTGTATGCGGTCCCGTCTCTCAAATGGGAGGCTTGTAGGCGCTGTAGCGCTCGATAGTGTAAAGGGCCGGGAAAATGGCCTGTATGGAAGCCGCCAAGAGGCCGACCACTCTCGCCAATTGTTTTAGGGAGATCAGGGGGGTCGTCAGAGTACGCCTGATTTCCTTCTTCATGGTGGACAGTTTCGCTGCCGGCAGTTGTAGGGTCTGTAGAGTGGAGTCCACGATGAGGCCCAAAAACTCTATGTGTCGTGTAGGGGTTAGGATGGATTTTTTCCAATTGATAAGGAAACCCAAATTTTGCAAAAGAGTCTGAGTCCATGACAGATGGGTGTCGAGAATGTGGTTGGAACGACCCATGATAAGGATGTCGTCCAAGTAGATTATGAGACGAACCCCTCGACTTCGAAGCAGAGCCACCACGGGCTTCATAAGTTTGGTGAAACACCATGGGGCTGAGGACAGACCGAAAGGGAGACAGGTGAATCTCCATTTCCTTCCTTGCCATATGAATTGGAGGAAGTCCTGGTGCTGACGTGCGATTGGTATCGTAAGATAGGCGTCCTGCAGGTCTAACTTGACCATCCAGTCCAATGGTTGGAGGAGATCTCGGAGGCAGTGTATGCCCTCCATTTTGAAGTGGTTGTAGGCCACAAAAGTGTTGAGCTGTTTCAAGTTGATAACTGGGCGGACGCCGCCGCCTTTTTTGGCAACTAAGAATAGGTTGCTTACGTACCCTGGGGTAGCCATGGGGATCTCTAAGATGGCCCGTTTGTGTGCCAATTCTGAGACCTCCTTGGTTACAAGGGAGGCGTCTTGGTGAGAAAACAGCATTCCCCGTGGCGGGGAGAGTTGTATCGGGAGGGATATGAACTCTAAGGTGTACCCTCTGACCGTGTTCAGTACCCAAGCATCTGACGAGATGTGTGACCATACATGGGAAAAATTTCGGAGTCTGCCCCCCACTGCCCATAGGGAAGAAGGAAATAGGAGAGCACTTACCATAAGGTCGTCTGCCTGGGCGGGAGCCACGTGGTCCACGAGCCACCCATGGTCGCCCACGTTGTGGGAAGAAAACCGGGGTGTTGCGGTGCTCCGTGAAGGAGGCATGTCCAGTGTAGGAGCCACGGCTCTGTCGGAACGAGCCCCTATTGACACGGCCGGACAGACGGCTCCTGGCTCTTCCGGCCCCACCAAAAACCTTAGGTTGGAAAATCTTGCGCATGTTTGACTGCGCTTTGTCTAGGGCAGTGAAGTATGAACAAAGGAGCCAAGCTCCTTGACAAAGTTGTCTCCGAACAGGAGGCAACGGGCCTGGGCGCCCGGTTCGGTTACAGCCATGTTCACCAGTTTTGGTTCTATCTTTAATAAGATCGCTTTGCGACGCTCTGTGGCCACCGCACAGTTGGCATTGCCGATCGGTCAAATCACTCTTTGTATCCAACCACTTATGGCGGAACGATCTAATTCTTGGTCACTTTCGACCAAATCAAACATTTTTGTTGCCGGGCCCAATATGTCTAATATCTTGTCCTGGCAGTTGCGCAGGGAGAAATCAAGGCTCTTATTAGGCTTCCAGCCAGTCTTGCCCAAGAATTGAATGATTTTCGGGTCAACTGCAGGTGTTCTGCAGGCCTCGTCAGGGACAGTGGGGCGTGGGCATTCTGCCCGCAGTTTGCTTCGTGTCACCTTATTTAAAGGATTGCGAGTCCGCGATGCCATGTATTTGGCCACATGGGCCGAAGGTGCCCAGTCCGCTGACCTTGGATGACGTAGGTCATCGGGGTCGAACAGAGGTTCCCCATAGGGGTCAACTAATCTGGTGGCATCGTCTGGTACTTTAAGCTCCATGTCATACGACTCAGATGGAGGTGCAATCTGTGCACTCGGGTCATGGTCGTCGACCATACCCTCTGATTGGGGATCTGATGGATCCTCCGAATCCATATCAGTGACCTCTTCAATCTCGCTGAGATCAGACTCAGATTCTAGTTGGGCTTTTGCCCGCTTCCATAACCTAGCCGATTTTGCCCGGCTAGTGGCTCTTTTGCGCGGTGGTATATTAGGCGCGCCATCTGTGAGAGGTGTGTAGCTGTCCATCTGTGAGATTGAAGAGTGTTTAGTTTTTGCAGTGGCCTTGCGGCCAATGTGAGGTTGGAAAGGGGTTACTGCAGGCAAAGCCTGGGTAGCGACCGGTTGGGTCGACTTTTGTGCCCCAAGTATAGCGTGAGTAATAGTCTGTGATAGAGATTCAGACATCAGTCCCATTGCTGATGTGAGGGCCTTAGTCACCACATGGGACATGGTGTTGTCAAACATAAGCTGCATATCAGCAGTAGAGTCAAAATCAGCGGGGATAGTTGCCCCAATTTCAGGTACCCCTGGGGGTGTTTTAACAGACCCCAAATTATTGATAAGAGACCCAGAGGGTACATCTTTGTCCCCAGGCATATTATGTATACCACTGGCCCTTTAAATAAATGAACTGAGCTGACCTAGATGGGTTGAGTAACCCAAAGAGAGAAAGGGGAAATATACCTTTAAGAGAAAAACGAGTACTCACAAAACAAGAAGCACAATTAAATGACAGGTGAGGAGGGGGGCAAGGAGCCGTCCGACCGCCACTGTAGCTGCAACCCAACTCCGAGGACCGGGAGTTGGGGGTGGAGCTACGTGCCGCGCGCGGGAAAAAACAGAAAATGGCCGCTGGAGCGGTGCAGAGGGACAGAGAGTCCGGTAAGCCCTGCTCGCGGCGAAATGTGTAGCGCTCAGCGCGCACAAGCACGCCGCGAGCAGGGAGCTGATAGCTGAGCTCAGTGAGCTCTTTAGTCGGCGGTCGGGCACGGCAGGGGGAGGAGGAGGGCGCGAAGCGCCGGGTGCGGCTCCAGCCGACGTCCCCGAGCCCCTGCAAAATTAGGATCTGAGGGGCGATCGGCTGGAGCGGGGGAAAACTTAAAGGGGGTCAGAAAATTCAGCAGATATAATAATAAAGGGGCATCTATGAAGGATGTCCCTAGAAATGTATTCCACAGTAGCACACAATAATACCAAGTAATCAAGTAATAAAGTAATATATATAAAATTAATACTATAAAATTAATACTATAAAAATTAATACTAGGAAATTAATGCTAGGAAAATAATACAATATAATATTAATACAATATAAAAGTAATTCAATATAAAACTAATCCCACAGTTAAGGAGCCTGAGGGATCAGATATACTTAACTGAGGGAGCAGCAAAGAAAGAGGAACAGGATTGGTTGACGGAAGTTGGGTAAGTTGACCTACGGTAAGTCATTTTACCATGTCTAGTTGTTACAGTTGTAATCGCCAGATGGTTACAGTATAGTTATACTTAGATCAAGGTAAGTTTTAGTTACGATCACTGCTTACCTAGCTGGTCACCCACATTTATAGGTTACACAACAATACTCACTTGGACACAACACTGACCAAACACTATCTTGAATACCTATAACTATGCATACACTAAGTTTTATGCTAAGATATTACCATATTTTTCTTCTTTTAAAGCATAATCTGCCCATCTATTCCGGGAATACCATGTTCTATGCAGTTCAACGTTTTATTGGATAATTTTACTTCTTCGGGATTGCAAACAAAGAGGAACAGGATTGGTTGACAGAGCCTATTATGCTGGAGAAGTGGATCCTGATTGGCTGTTCCTGTTACTAGGAAGATTACACCTGAGACTGTTAATGTTATTATTGGTTATGTTTATAAAGTTTTTTTCTTTGCTGCTGAGGGAAATAAAGAAAGAGTGCAGCATAATAGGAGCCTCCGTGTCTTAATAAAATTTAATAACATGCTTGCACTGTGTTTGCTTTTAAATTGTCTCTGGTGTCTCCACAAGTGGGATACCAGAGGACAAAAGGGCCAGGAAAGCGTATGGTGCATGTGTTTGGAGCCTGCTTGTGGGATTGCGTGTGTGTAGAGTGTGGTGTGGTATTGTGTAAATAGGTCAATTTAATTTGTGTTAGTGGTGTAATATATGTGGCTAGGGGCAGTGTGTGTGTGTAGGAGATCTAGTGTGTAAAGGACTCAGAGTGTGCATAGGAGATTGTGTGTGTGTGTAGAGTGTGTGTAGAGGATTAAGAGTGCATAGGTATCTAGCGTGTATCTGGAGCGTAATGTGTGTAGTGGTGCCGTGTGAGGGGTGCTGTAGTGTGTATATATATATTTGGACATATTGTATGTGTGAGGGGCGCAGTGTGTGTGTGTGAGGGGTCCAGTGTGTAAGAGGGGTGCTGTGTGTGAGGGTGTTTCTAATTTCTTTTTGTCTGTTAACTCACTGAGGGTTATTTTATTTATTATATATATATATGTGTGTGTGCTGTAAATGTGTAGGTGAGGGTGCTGTCTGTCTGAGGGAGCAGTGTCCGTCTGAGGGAGCAGTGTCCGTCTGAGGGTGCTGTGTGTGTCTGAGGGTGCTATGTGTGTCTGGGTGCTGTGTGTGTCTGAGGGTGCTGTGTGTGTCTGGGGGTGCTGTGTGTGTCTGGGTGCTGTGTGTGTCTGAGGGTGCTGTGTATGTCTGGGTGCTGTGTGTGTCTGAGGGTGCTGT
>OW240916.1:200606224-200626947 GCA_933207985.1 Pelobates cultripes
GCACACACACAATGCATCCCTATACATACACAAACACACAATGCATCCCTACACACACAGAGAAACACACAGTGCACCCATTACACACAAAGACAATGCATCATTTGCACACATACACAGAAACACACAATGCAAACCCTTACACACATATGCAAACACACACACTGCTTCTCTTACATATACACAGAAACACAATGCATTTCATACACACACTCAATGCACACACTACAGACACACACTGCATCCCTTATGCATACAAACACAGATTCACACAATACATCACTTATACACAAACACACACTGCCTCCACTACAAATACACTGCATCACCTACACAAACTGGTATCCCTATACACTACATACCATAAGTACACACATTAGATCCTCTACAATAACACATCCCCTACACACTCCACTCCCTGTGAGCAAACTCATGGGTGGAACATCTAGGTGGACTTTTAGGTGGGCCTTATGGGCATACTCACCGTCAGGCCCTGGGACCCAGACCTTGAGCTGTTTAAGGGGCCCCAAAAAAATGGAGCTGCTTCCCATTCTACTAGAACTTTGAATTTTGTGACCACAGTTACAAACAGCCTTCAGAGATCCTCTTCTACACCAGACCAGTGGAGCCAAACCACAGGCCATCATCATCCTCATCTGGTTGTAAGTAGGCAATCTAGTATATTATTAGTGACACTAATCTATAATTTACCTCACATTAAAGGGACACTATAGCTTAATGAAGTAGTTCTGGTGTCTATAGCCGGTCCCTGCAGGCTTTTTAATGTAAACACACACTGTGTGCAGCTTTGGCATTAGTTCATATGGCAGATTATATAGGTGGGGCATTGTGATGTCACATGGGGGGGCAGCTAATTTTTCCTTTGCCTAGGGCAGCAAAAATCCTTGCTCCGGCTCTGATCCTGGGCAGGTGCACCAGTCTACTGGTGACCCACGGGAGGGGATTGCACTGCACTCTCCTCCTGCCCAGACCTGTCTTTACCGCAGTGAAAGTGCCCTCTGCCCCTAATTTACAGTGGCTCACACTCACAGCAAGCAGTGCCTGGAGCCCTTTGCAGCGATGGGAACTAAGAGGTTCTGCGGCAGGTGGCCATCCTGCAAGCATTACATTAAACAGCTGTTCCCCATGCAGCCACAGGTGGCGCTGTGCTGAGAGAATGTGATTACTCTTCACTTCCTCCCAGCCTACAGCGCAGCACATGGGAGAGGAGGAGGCATGATTTAATCTTACAACAAATCCATTAAGCAAATCTTTGGGGGGATCAGCTCTGTTTGCTCAGTTTATTGGTGTTTACTCTGATGTCTGTATTAATATTGAGGGATTTCTAAGTAGTAACATCAGTATGTGTCAGCAGGGCCAGCCGTTGGGGTGTGCAAGCTGTGTGGTCACGCAGGGTGCCATGACAACAGAGGCGCCCGGTGGCCAACATAGCTCACAAGTTGGAGACCCCAGCATATTCAATTTAAATGATTCGCTGGTGGTCCACTGGTGCTCACCAGCAGTAGGTGCAGTCGGATTATAGCCTCTCCCTCATGGTTCTGGCGCTCAGTTAGTAAGTCAGAGCACAGGCTCAGAGATTCTCAGCCTGCGCTCTGACAACATTGAAAGTCAGAGCCGTGAAGGAGCGGGTATGGCAAAGAGCTACTGCTTAGCATAACATCAATATCCGTTATAAAACCAGGTGGGCATGGATGGTGAACTGATTTGGTGGTGCAATGGGCCACTTGACTGGTTTTGTCCCCCAGGCCTAAGGCTGCCAGCCCTCCCCTGTGTGTATATGATAGCGCAGTCTTAGTTTTCTGCCTCTTTCATATCCAAGAGTCAGGACCGTGTACGACAGTCACAACTACCCAGTATGAGGATTCAGTAGGGCTGAGTCAGAGGGAGCTTTTCGCACCCATACGCATGTACCCACAACGTACATCTCAACAATAGCTCTACAACATGTGCCTACAGTTTAACTTGACCTCTGTATCGTCCCTCCCTAGTCATTTGTCCCCTCCAAGCTGTCTCTGTAAGCAGGGATATGCCCCACATTCTGCTATTGCACTCCGGGAAACACGGTGGGCTCGGAGACACCCACGGCTTCCAGTCCAGCTCTCAGGTGTATGGCGTCTCTCGGTCTGCGAGCTGTATCGAGTTAAGCCCGTGTGTCTGGCCAGACTGTAGGAGTCCAGTCCCCCTAGTGTTCATCTCCTCTCAAGCACCCGGTCTCCAGAGTCTACCGTCCGGGCTTGTCCTGGTCAGTCCACAGCTTCTGCCGTTTCCCCCCTCCCCCCCCTCCCGAGTGCGCTCCCTCAAAGTCTTCGGTCAGTCTGGTCTCAGTCCGTGGTACGTCAAGTCACATTGTGTCTCCCCTCGCTCTATCTAGGTTCCAGTTACATGCCACTAGAGGTGTCCTTGTGTGTCCCACGCTCTCCTTCTCGGTAGCCTAGCACTCGGCTTCTGTGCAGGTGCAGCCATCCGGCACCGAGGCCTACTGCCTGCTTTGCGGATTTACTGGCTGGGAGGGTGTTATATCTGCTGCAAACAGAGAGAGGGTCCGGCCCCAAGATCGGCCGAGTCCGCCCCCTGGTCGGCTGGTCTCCCCCGCCCAGGCCAGGTCGGCCTCCCCGGCCCCCCCCCCCACCAGACGTCTCGGAACGTGGTCCTAGTTCCCCCTCGATATAGGCATCTCGGTATGGTGGAGGAGCATCGGGAGGGGCCGCAACTGGAGGTCAGTGTCCAATATTGCCTTGATCTGTGCGTGTACTTGGGTCCTCTGACGAATTTTACCAAATGCTCAAACACATCCCATTAGGCAAAAGGCAAGGATGGATTTATGGGTAAATATTACAAGATCATGGCCTCAGTCCTAGCCCAACCGTTCATTAAAGCCTTTAACTCCATAACCTCATCCCTCTTGCTGCCCACTTTGGTGTTGGAGGCAACCATAGCCCTGATTCTGAAGCCTGGCAAAGATCTTACAAATTGTGGCAGTTACAGACACATTTCACTCATTAATGTAGATATCAAAATATTCACTAAAATCTTGGCCACTAGACTAAAACATCTACTCCTGAAACTTATCCACTTGGACCAATCAGGATTCGTACCAGGGAGAGAGGCAAAGAACAATACCACCAAAATCATCAACCTCGTGTACTGGGCACACGCAAACAGGGTGCCGAGTGCCCTGCTGGCTATCGACACCGAAGAGGCGTTCAAAAGAGAGGACTGGTGCTTCATGACAAACGATGTGGCATTTGGGCTTTGGGCCACGGTGGTTGGATTGGCTGGGAGTGGTATACTCGTCGCCCACAGCCCGACTGCGTATCAATGGCCAACTCTCCAAACCAGTCAGGATAACGAATGGCACACAGTAGGGATGCCCACTGTCCTCCCTTATATTCATTTGGTCCTGGAACCGTTCTTACAATCAGTCGATTCATGGATTCACAATTAAAGGGGAGGAATACAAGATATCTGCGTTTGCGGATGATCTCTTGTTCTCGATATCGATCCACTAAACACACTCCCACACATTTTGAAGGAAATGGAAATCTATGGAAGGTTGTTCAACTTTCAGGCCAATCTCACAAAATGCAAGCTGCTCCCCCTACACACGACACCAGACACAAACGCACTACTACAAGAGAAATTTAACTTTACATGGTCCACCGCCTCTATAAAATACCTAGGCATGAACCTACCACACCGACCTAACCATTTATATGATCTGAACTTTCCCCCTGTCAGGATTACAAGTTGATCCAGGACGCAGTACTGTCACACCTAGGACTAAGGATAACGTATAACCGGACCTTAGAATGGCCCGACTTAACATCTCCAAGAATAGTCAAAATACTAGCCGAGGTCAGGGACACAGAATCAGACATAAAGATGAGGGAAAGCCAAAAGTCAAGGATACCAGATATCAGGGAAGTCAAAACAAAGCCAAAGTCAAATACCAGAAATTCAAGATCAGGATCACACTCTCGGATAACCATATACATGAAACCACGACAGAGCACTGAGCAAGAGGAGAACTGGGCCCAAAGGCAATTACTAGGTTTCCATTTGCATGATTGCTGCTCAGCACAAACCCTCCTGTGGATTTGATTGCTGCTTGGCACAACTTTTCCTGTCAGGACAGTAATGTTGCTTGGCACAACTTTCCCTGTCAGGACAGTAAATGCCATTAACCACATTTTTATGTGCGGATGAATATGTGACACCCCCACTACTAGCGGCAATATCTAAGGATATGAAAACCTGGCATAAACCATGCTACGGTGGTTTTGCAGACTTAACATACTAAAAATGAATGTGCTGCTGCCTATTTTATACACCCTCCAAGCGATCCCCATAATAATCCCAAAACAATTCTTCGACACAGTCAGAGCGATGGTCACGACCTTTTTATGGTTGGGATCACATCCCCCGCCTGGCACACTCTCTCCTCACCAAACCCCGAGATAGGCGAGGAGTCAGACTCCCTGACATAGTCACATACCATAAAGCTGTTTATCTAGCCTGAATATATGAATAGACCAACACACACACACCCCACCAAATGGGTGCACATTGAGGCGTCCTTCTTTGAAGTCCCTATACTGACGATACCATGGCAGAAATCAGCCTACCTGTTCTTACGAGAGAAACACAACCCAACCATTATAGCCACACTGAAAGTATAGACGAACATTACGCTGACAAAAGATCTATCCTCTTACCCATCTCCACTCTATCCGCTCACTCGCAATCCCCTACTGAATGTAGATATATCTGGTAGACCATGTCAGTAAAGCCAGGACAGACCCTACCTCTGACTCCAGGACGTGGTGCAAGAGCACACCGTTGCACCTCTGAGCGCTCTGCACTCGACAAACTGCCCTACATGCACACAACACCTCTACTATACACAGATAACTCACTTCATCAGGATTTCAGAGCTCCTGCCAGGAGGGGAAAGAGACCTGACAGCCTTTGAACAACAGTGCACTACAAATAGCTTAAAAAGGAAGGTACTATGTACAAAAAACACACTCACCTGAGCTACCAGGGTTCACAGGGAAATGGCCAGAATAACTGCATGAAGACATCATGCAGGACCAATGGCCGAAGATACTCCTTAGGGTACATAAGACTTTTACGAACCTCACCACACAAGAAAGTAATTACAAAAGGCTCACCCACTGGCACTATACTCCAGCGAAAATACATAAAATACACAGGGAGTCCACCGACACTTGCTGGAGATGCCAACAACCAGACGCACACTCCGCACACATCTGGTGGCAATGCCCTAAAATCACGAAATATTCGAAGCAGACCACACACTGATACAGACAATTACAGCAACACAGTTTCCGTTCTCCCTGGAATACCTCCTTTTCCTTGTACCCCCTCCCCAACAGAGAAGACAAAGGCTAACCCTGGCAGCTCACCTAATCATAGCAGCGAACCAACTGATCCCAGTCCACTGGAAACTGATAGAACCCCCAACTGTCAGGGAATGAATACAAAGGGTAGAGGACATAAACACATGGAGGAAATCACTTATGCTAAGGCCAAAACATACACTAAATTTATGAATATTTGGGCGCCATAGAAGACACACTTATTGGACAAAAATAAACCACCAATGGAGGCAATCAACCTCAGACTCCATACAATCACTGCCAACCAATGTTAACGGTGTCACATGAACCAACTTGTGAGTGCCGCACATCCCAAATCCTAAACTGGGACTTCACCCTAGGATAGAAAACACAATTATTTGATGACTTGTTCCTCAACGATGACTGTAACACCCTCCTGTTGGTACTAAACTACACCCACACCGAATTATAAGACGAGGAAAATACACAATGCAGTCATCATGACTGAACCCAAACTGTTGGGGGATGATGTGACAGTGTTCTAGTGACGACAGGGTATACGAATCATTCACTGAATAGAACCTAGTCAACAGCAAACTTTGACACTCCTGTAACACAAAGTACAAAACCTTGCTAATATGTGAGACTGTCATTTAAGATGTACTGTTAAAACCAACAAATTGTTATGTTGTATGCAAAAACATTAAGAAAACCAAATAAAAATAATTGAATATAAAAAAAAATAATAATAATAAAAGCCAGGAAAACACTTATTTTTTTTTATTTTTCCGAATTCCATAGAAAAAGTTGTTTTCCCTTCTCTAGATGCTGAGAAAGCATTTAACCACTTCAATTAGCCCTTCCTGTAGGAGGTCAAGCATGTCACACTCAAAGGCACGGGCCAAATAAACAAAGTTTAAGTTTATGTGGGCAAAAAAAAAACAACTTACATTTTTATAGAAACATAGGTTTATTTTGAAAAGTACAGTATAAAAAAAAACCAGCACCCCCTCTTCTAAACCCCAGCACCCTCCCATACTAAACCCAAGCCCCCCTCTATTAAACTCCAGTCCCCCGCTCTATACTAAATCCCAGTCTCCCCCTCTAAACTAAATCCCAGTACCCCCCTCTACTAAACCCTGGTCCTTGTTTAAAAAAACAAAACAATATTAGCCAAAAAGCAGACTCCACTCACATTGCCACTGCCAGTATGTGTCTCTGGTATACCCCCAATGGCGCTGTCCGCACCCTGTACCAAAGCGGATCCTCCTGCTACTCCTTGAAACCCTGTGAAGGTGGAGTGCGTTGGCGTCACATCGGAATGTGATGGGGTGTTGTGTGCCTCCGTGCACCTCCACTGTCCAGCCGCGGCCATAACAACACTGGCCAACACACACTCACTGACAGACACTCACACACTCACTGACAGACACTCACACACACACTGACAGACAGACACACAGACTGACAGACACACATTGACAGACAGACACACAGATTGACAGACAACACACACTGACAGACACACACATTTACACATTCTTGCACACACTCACAAATCATTTTATTTATTGCTCCCTACCTTTAGGAGCTGGTGTGGGGCCTCTCCCTAGGGTTCAGTGGGGGTCTTCTCTCTGGAGACCTCCTTTCCTGCTCCTCACTGCTCCCTCACGAATGACGCCATATTCCGGCACCCGGCATTACTACAGTGGGCATGTGCTCTCTCCACATTGCAGGTGCCTACTCTGCTAAAATTTACCCGGCAAGGGGGAGAGGACGCTGGCGGCAGTGAGGGAGCTCAGTCTGTTCTTCCTGCTCCTCACTGCTCCCTCACTGCCGCCAGCGTCCTCTCCCCCTTGCCGGGTAAATTTTAGCAGAGTAGGCACCTGCAATGTGGAGAGAGCATGCCTTAAGTAAGCACTACTCTGCCTTAAGTAAGCATGTCATACTTGCAGCTCTCTGGGCCGCAAAGATATTAATTGTGGGCTGCATGCGGCCAGCTGGCTGTGAGTTTGACCTGCTGTAGGTGGTCCTTAAATATTTGGCTTTCCCTCTAAACTTTTACTCACAATAAAAGCACTCTGTAGCAAACTTGTCTTTAACAATGGGTTTTTATCTGATGCATTTCACATCTCAAACGGCTCACTGATATATGTCTTAGAACTGAAACCTCTCACCACATTCATACAAGAACACTGATGTTCACTGAATACAAATACGTGACACAGAGTACAAGCTTACACTTTTTGCTGATGACATATTGCTGATTCTCAGCCACCTGCACAAACCTCTGCCCAACTGTCATTGAGTATTACGGGATTATAGTAAATGTTCATATTATAAATTTAATCTCACCAAAACCCAGGCCATATGGGTGGAGATGGGAGAACTCCAGTTAAAAGGATTGAAGGGAAATTACAGCTATGATTGGAAATCAGATAATCTCATCTTAAAAACATAGCTCGCATCCACCCCTTCCTTAGGCAAGGTGCTACTAAAAAGCTTGTCCATGCACTAGTTATCTCTTGCATGGATTATTGTAATCCTCTCCTAATTGGTCTTCCCAAAAAACATATTGCCCTTTTACAGTCTGTAATGAATGCTGCCGCCAGACTGATTGTCCTCTCTAGTCGGTCCTTTCACACCTCACCCATCTGTCAGTCCTTACATTGGCTTCCTGTATCCTAGAGGAGTTAATTCAAAGTACTAACCCATACCTATACAGCTCTGAACAATTCTAGCCCATCCTATATCTCTTCACTGATCAATAGGTATGCCCCTTCTCTGTCTCTCTGCTCTGCCCTTCTCCTGTCTGCTGCTCGCACTCATACGGCCAACCTAGGCTTGCAGGACTTCTCACGGGCGGCTCCCTTCCTTTGGAATAGCCTGCCTACCACCATCAGAATCTCCCCCTTCAATCGTTTAAGAAGTACCTTAAAACCCATCTCTTTAGGAAAGCTTATGGCCTGCCAGAGTAACCTCTACCTCACATACCTGTCTCTTGCTCTCCTCCAGCTCTGCTTCACTCCCACCTTATTTGATTGCTATTTCCTGTCCTATTATGTTTTATACTCCACCTCCTATAGACTGTAAGCACATTTGAGCAGAGTCCTCTTCAATCTATTGTTCAAGAGCCAAAAGCGACATGCATCGCCAAAACGTGCGTCGGGCATTTCTTTCTCACTTAAGCGGATGATTTTAAGTTAGGACCATTGAATGTTCCTCAGTTGACTTCTCTCTCTAATTAGAGAGTTGCAAAAAGGGGGTGGGGGGGAATTGAACCAGTTACTATCTTCAGCCTTATTATATCTCTTTTCTCACTTTAGGGACACCTTTTCCCCAAATCTCCTATAGTATTTCAGCACATTTGCTATTATAAGGCTTCGATATTTAGATATTTCTATCCACACATGTATATTGATATTTGGTACGCTGCTCATTTGGATTTGTTGGTCTTTGGTCACAATAACAGCCTAACTTGCCGGGACTTCCAGACATTATCTCGGTACTAATAAGTATTATGGCTACTTAGTTGTTACAGCTCTAGACCATAACTATATCTTCATTTGAGTTTAGTTTTGATTTTACTTCTCTAGTTTATTTTTTCTAACTTCCGTACCACCCTCTTATCTTGATGAGGGGTATTATTATGTGTGAATTGTGCATAAGGGTATTTTAATAGTGGCCAGTTCTCTTGATTTAATCACCAGGAATCATCATCACATTATTATATTCTTGCCACATACACCCATCTGCCGAATACTGGTTTATCATTTCCCCTCAAAATCCCTTGGATCATCTACATAGACTGTCTATACTTTTTGCAACAATTTGCAACATACTATTTAGATACAGTCATTTATTATTCTTTGATCATTTCTTTGGATTTGTTACTATGACAATTCGTATAGTCCTATTTTATATTTATTGATTTTTTTTTTTTTGTTTAAGGGATTTTTCGTCCTGTGTTGTTCCTTAAGAGGGACTATTAAAGATTATATTGTTCTAGGATTTTGCTCTTTATCTAGGCACCGTCCAAATACTTGCAGAGCAGTTTCTCTCTTTTCAATCTGCAACCCTTTAGTCCTTTCTTTTCTCATTTTATTTTGGGGTCATGCCCCGTTTATCCTACAGCCATTACAACTCTGGTGAATAGACTTGCTCCACTTCTAACCATTGTATTACTCTTCTACCTTCTATTACACCATATTCGTTCCTACTACTTAAATTCTTGTTAATTAAAGACTTTGCTGTATGCTACACTAACGTAAATGGTCAGCAGCTGACAGACTTAAAAAAATCCTGTACGGGCACATAAAAGCCTCACGTTATGCTCTATTCATATATTATTATTTTATTATTTATATAGCACCAGCAAATTCCGTAGCGCTGTACAATGGATGGACTAACAGACACGTAATTGTAACCAGACAAGTGGACGCACAGGAACAGAGGGGTTGAGGACCCTGCTCAATGATCTTACATGCTAGAGGGAGTGGGGTATAGTGAAACAAAGGGTACAACTACGGGTAATGAAATAGGTTGCTAGAAATGTAATCACTGAGAACTTAGTAGGTTATTTTTGACAGTTGCAGGAGAGGAGCCATGGGGGATGGGGGGGAGATGAAAACCCGCTAACAGTTTAAATGATATGCTTTCCTAAAGAAGTGTGTTTTCAAAGATTTTTTGAAGGAGTGGAGACTGGGTAAAAGTCTAATGGAGAAGGGAAGGGAATTCCACAGAAAAAGTGCAGCCCTGGAGAAGTCTTGGAGGTGAGCATCAGATGTGGGAGTACGGACAGAGGATTGGCGTAGTTCTTTGGCAGAGTGCAGGGGCCTCGGAGGGACATATTTGTGCATTAGGGAGGGATAGGTAGGTTGGAGCAGCATTATGTAGGGACTAGACACCAGAATCTTAAATTGAGCCCTATATCTAACTGGAAGCCAATGTAGGGACTGACAGAGGGGGGAGGCGTGGGAGGTGCGGGCGGACAGGAAAATGAGCCTTGCAGCCGCATTCATTATAGATTGCATCAGTGCAATCTGGGAACACGTAAGACCACTGAGAAGGGGATTGCAGTAGTCAAGCGAGAAACAACAACAGCATGGACCAGCACCTAATCCACATCTTGTGTTAAATAAGGGCGGATGCGAGCTATGTTTTTGACATATAGAACTTCCTATGATGCTTTACTGTGGGTGGTATCTGGTTCCAGCTCGTCTCTCCCATGTTTGCCTAAACAAATCTAACCAATGTTGGAGATGCTATAATGACATTGGGGCAATGCTACATATTTGGTGGAAGTGCCCCAAACTCAATGCTTCTGGCAGGAATTATCCAGCATTATAGAGTCATGTGTGGGTAAAATCTTTCCCATACCCTAGAATGTTAATTTTTATTTTATATCTCCCCCTCCCCAAAAGATGTAAGATATCTAACTTTCAATATTTTAGCAGTAGATCTTACCACGTGCGGCTGAGCTTCCACTCAGATTCCATCTATTCAGGTGCTCATCTAAAATATGGAGAAAACTCGCAAATATGGCTAGGTTAGACACCAGAACCAGTATGTTCTGGAGAGAAATATGTGAAGGAGGGGGGGGACTCGATGACCCTATAGTGCCAGGAAAATGAGTTTGTTTTCCTGGCACTATAGTGCTTCTTTAAGTTCTTCTCAAAAACAAAAATTATGCAGCAGCACAGTAAAAAGGGGATTCATTGTGTGTTTATATAATGATGTACATATGCATGCATGTTTGTGAGTGTTGCTATATATTTATGGCTAGTTACGTATGTATCTGCGAGTATTACTTGGTATATGTGTGGCTAGTTATGCACGTGTGCATTTTGTTTGGTTGCATTTTTATGGCTGTCCATGCACATAAACAGTGCTGATTTAAGAGCTTGTTCCTGGTGCTGATGATCAGGGACAGATTTACATGTCACTCTAACGCACCCCTGCTCTCCAACCCCAAAATAAAGCAGCTTAGGGAAGTCATTAATAAACTGGAAATCGCAGGCCTAAAAACATATATTCGACAAACGCAAATGTATAGAAACATAGAATGTGACGACAGATAAGAACCATTCAGCCCATTTAGTCTTTCCCAATTTGCTAAATACTTTCATTAGTCCCTGGCCTTATCTTATCGTTTGGATAGCCTTATGTCTATCCCATGCATGCTTAAACTCCTTTACTGTGTTAAAGGACCACTCTAGGCACCCAGACCACTTCAGCTTAATGAGGTGGTCTGGGTGCCTGGTCCAGCTAGGGTTAACCCATTTTTTCATAAACATAGCAGTTTCAGAGAAACTGCTATGTTTATGAGTGGGTTAAGCCTTCGCCTATTTCCTCTAGCGGCTGTCTCATTGACAGCCGCTAGAGGCGCTTGCGTGCTTCTCACTGTGAAAATCACAGTGAGAGCACGCAAGCGTCCATAGGAAAGCATTGATAATGCTTTCCTATGTGACCGGCTGAATGCGCGCGCAGCTCTTGCTGCGCGTACGCATTCAGCCGACGGGGAGGAGAAGAGGAGGATCGGAGGAGGAGAGCTCCCCGCCCACCGCTGGAAAAAGGTAAGTTTTAACCCCTTTCTCCCTTCCAGAGCCGGGCGGGAGGGGGTCCCTGAGGGTGGGGGCACCCTCAGGGCACTAAAGTGCCAGGAAAACAAGTGTTTTCCTGGCACTATAGTGGTCCTTTAACCTCAACCACTTCAGCTGGAAGGCTATTCCATGCATCCACTACCCTTTTGCATCCACTACCCACTACCCTTTTACCCTTCCTGATATTATTTTTAAACCTTTGCCCCTCTAATTTAAGACACTGTCTTCTTGTTGTGGTAGTTTTTATTCTTTTAAATATAGTCTCCTCCTTTACTGTGTTGATGCCCCTTATGTATTTAAATGTTTCTATCATATCCCCCCTGTCTTGTCTTTCCTCCAAGGTATACATGTTAAGTTCTGTGTCGAAAGCAACTTCGCCACTGGTTTTTGGAGAGAACTAATGGCCAGCCTTTTGCCCTGTGACTATGGCCCCTTTAATTTGTTTTTTGTGGAGAGACCCTAATTGTGCCTATTGGGACTTTAAACATTTGGTTCAGTCTAAGAGGCCACCATTCGACATTCGAACACGTGGTGGCGGCCATCTTGTTCGCATGGGCTAAAACCGCGAATAGACTTCAGGGGGACTTAGCCGCAAATGCCCTGGAACTATTTTTGGCATGAAAACCTCGTGGTTCCTGGCACTTAGCCGCGATTCTATGGAACTGTTTTGGGAATTAAATCCTGTGCTCGCCTGGGCAAAAATATGACTTCCATAAAAAAAATTTGAACCCCTGCTCTGATCTGGGTGATTTTTGGATATGTTGTTCACCCAGATCAGAGCTATCAGGGGATGTAAGATTTATGGAGCTGTTCACCCACTGGAGCCATGTCATAGGTCTAGGGTGGGTAGGAGATGGCGAGACCCCAACCAAGCAGCGGCGGTTCGGGGGGGGTCTGCAGTGCTTATGGTGTCTGGTGCGGTTCTGATGGTAAGCACTAGGAGCATCAATTGACGGAGGGTCCGTCACATTGAGGTGGCAGCGGTGGGATGGCTCTCCTAGTGAGAGGTAACAGCATCCTGGAGACACCGGAATCGTATGGATTTATATGGAAGGATAGAGCCCGCCACTGCACAGCATCCCTCCCTACAGCGATATGGAGTCAGCTAGTCCCTGGACAGCGCTCGAATTGGAGGAGGAGTTTTACTGAACGTCTTCCTAGCAGGCAATAGCGAGTACGGGCCCGAGGATGCCTCTTCTTGGTGAGCAACACCAGGGTGAGTGGATGAAGACAGTAGAGATACTAGTGTGGAGGGAACTGTACCTCAACGACACGTACCAGGCACTACGGTGGTACGCAGTCCAGTGTGTTCCCGAGATGGCCAATTACCCTGAGGGCAAGGATTACAATGGCCCTGGCCTGTTCTGGGAAATATTTGCCAACCCAGACTTCAGGAGTTCTACAGAGTCCCGCTTTTGTGACGTCCATGACTACCGTGAAGCCATGCTGGATCTCCCTAATGCGACCAACCTTGAACCAGACCTGATCCATCTGGTCACCCGGGAATGGGATCTGGAGCAAGATTATGAATACCTGCTCAGCTCCAGTCAATCCCAACATACCCTGGAGGTACCGCAGGAGAGCAAGGTGGCAGATCCAGGGCTAAAACCCTTCAGCTGGGAGCACATCATAGACTGGCACTTGGAAGACCCCCAGATGGTAGGTGGAGATGGGACCGTGGTCTCTCCACCGACCCTTCAGGGATGCTGGGCAGCTGGCCCAGATCCCCAACTACAGCCGGAGTTACTGGGAGCAGGGACAGTAGGTCCTACTCCCCAGTGGCAGCCTATCTTACCGGGAGAGGAGACAGTCAGTCGCTCTCCCCAGCGGCCAAATATGTTACTGGGAGAAGAGACAACTGGTCTCCCTACCCAACGGCAACCAGAGGTACCCGAAGTAGGGGACCTCATAGACTGGTCCTGGGAGGAACCCCAAATGGCAGGTGGAGATGGGACAGAGGTCTCTCTACCGGCCCTACCGGGATGCTGGGCAGCTGACCCAGATCCCCAGCTACAGCTGGAGTTCCAGGGAAAGGAGACAACCGGCCTTCCTCCCCAGCAGCAGTGTGCAGCCTAGGGAGCTGAAGGGGTCGTCCTTCCTCCCCAGCGGCAGTTTACCTTGCAGGGAGAGGAGACAATCCGTCTCTCAGCCCAGCGGCAGTGCATCTCACAGGGAGAGGAGACAACCGTCTCTCTCCCCAGCAGCAGTGTAAATTGCAGGGAGAGGAGGCAGCCGGCCTCTCTCCCCAGCGGCAGCATATCTTATTGGGAGTGGAGACAAGTGATCTCTCTATCCAGCAGCAGCATGCATCCCAGGGGGCCGAAGGTGTCGTCCTTTCCCCCCAGTGGCAGTGTGTCCTACAGGGAGAATAGACAGTCGGTCTCTCTCCCCAGGGGCAGGACAATTTATTGGGAGTAGAGACAGTCGGCCTCACTCTCCAGCGGCAGTATGTGTTTCAGGGAGAGGAGCATATCACCCACTCTCCCAAGTGTCAGTTTACTCCCCAGCTACAGAGGGTGGGACTGACATAACCTCTTCCAGCAGAAGAGCTGGCATCAGGGCAGAGCGCTACTACCCTCTGCCCTCCCCTTTCCCTTTGCACAGGGCCTGACTACCTGCAGGCCACCCCAGCAGAAGCGCTTGCAACCGGGCAGAGCGCAGTTAGCCTCTGCCCTCTCCTAGTCCTTGATCCAGGAACTAACAACTTCCCCCACCATGCGGCTGTAACGCTGGCTATAGGACTGAGACAGATGACCGAAGTCACCAGGTCCAGTAATTGCTTGTTGTGGGTGGGCTACTTGACTAACTTAGATACTGACCGATAGAAGGTTAGGTACCAGGTTAGTCTCCCCTGGAAAGGGAAGATGTGTGACGAAAGCAACTTCGCCACTGGTTTTTGGAGAGGACTAATGGCCAGCCTCTTGCCCTGTGACTATGGCCCCTTTAATTTGTTTTAGCTGAGAGACTCTATTTGTGCCTATCGGTACTTTAAACATTTGGTTCTTCGAACTCCCGAACAGTCTAAGAGGCCGCCATTCGACATTCGAACACATGGTGGCGCCATCTTGTTTGCATGGGCTAAAACTGCGAATAGACTTCAGGGGGACTTAGCCGCGAATGCCCTGTAACTATTTTCAGCATGAAAACCTTGTGGTTCCTGGTCAGTCCTCCAGCGGCACTTAGCTGCAATTCTATGGAACTGTTTTGGGCATGAAATCCTGTGTTTGCCTGGGCAAAAATATGACTTCCATAAGATTTATGGGGATATGTTATGTTTTGGGGTGTTTTCCAGACTTTGTAAAAATGGATATGTTTTTCTGCTTAGAGTTAATTGAGTTAGCCCATTGTCTTCGTTAATTGTATCCCAGACAGAGGGGAGGGATTGTGTACACTGTATAGGAGTGTCTGAGTGTAAGACTCTGTTTTTTTTTGGTTTGTTAATTCTGTGTCCTGTGCCCCACAAGGTCCATCTGGGCATCAGCCTTGTGGGGAAAAACTGTATAAAAACTCAAGCTGTTCAATAAACCATCAGACCTTCTTACCCTCAACTTGCAGCCTCATCTCGTGTTGTAGGGAACTGCTATAATCACACTGGGGATTGCTATGCTCTGTATACTCCCCTGGGTTCTAATCACAAGCTCTTCTTAGAGCTGTTCCTGCTTCACTCTCTGAAGGAAGAGAGGTTCACCCACTGGAGCCTGGAGCTTTGTCGTAGGTCCAAGGTGGGTAGGAGATGGCGAGACCCCTACCAAGCTGCGGCGGTTCGTGGGGTCTGCAGTGCTTACGGTGTCTGGTGCGGTGCTGATGGTCCTTGGTGAGCACTAGGAGAATCGATTGACGGACTGTCAGTCACAAGTTCCTTTAACCTTTCCTTGTAAGTTTTATCCTACAATCCATGAACCAGTCTAGTAGCCCTTCTCTGAACTCTCTCTAAAGAATCTTTAAAGTATCAATATCCTTCTGGAGATACGGTCTCCAGTACTGCGTATAATACTTCAAGGTAGGTCTCACCAGTGTTGTGTACAATGGCATGAGCACTTCCCTCTTCCTTTTTTCTATACAACCAAGCATTCTGCTAGCATTTCCTGTTGCTCTATTATATTGTCTGCCTACCTTTAAGTCATCAGAAATAGTCAACCCTAAATCCCTTTCCTTTAGATGTTGAGGTTCTGTACTCTGCCCTTGGGTTTTTACATTCAAGATGCATTATCTTGCACTTATCCACATTAAATGTCAGTTGCAACAACTCTGACCATTTTTCTTGTTTACCTAAATCATTTGCCATTTGGCTTATCCCTCCTGGAACATCAACCCTGTTACATATCTTAGTATCATTAGCAAAAAGACATACCTTACCATCAAGACCTTCTGCAATATCACTAATAAAAACATTAAAGAGAATGGGTCTGGGGGGCAGAGCCTGACCTTCGAGGAAGATGGACACTTAAACCTGTAGCTCCCTCTCCCATGCATACCAAATCCGCGAACATCCGTGCACACGAGTGCTACCACACCCCACAAAAGCCCACAAATCCCATATCTCCCACTCAACCATCACCTGAAAGGATGGGAGGTGGAAAACAAAAAAAAGGAACAAACCCCGTCAGTCGCCACAATGTTCCGCTCACAGAAAGACCCGAGACAGCCATCTTGCCTCCAAGAAATTTAGGAGACGGGCACTGACTCTGACGGGAGTGAACCCAATAAGACTCCAGACTCTCCTCTCACACCAAGGGACCTGAAACAAATGCTCAAAGAGGCGATGACAGACATAAAAACCCACGTGGCATCGGAATTAGACAGGCAGCTATCGGGCCTTAGTTAGGATATCGAGGACCTGGCAAACAAGTCCAACCAAGCAGAGGCACGCATCAACAACCTCCCCACCAAAGCCCAGGTCCACATTCAAGACATCACCTACCTCGCTAAGATAGATGTCATGGAAGACAGCCTGGAAGACCTTTGCAACAGGTCCCGACGAAATAATATCTGGATCAGGGGCCTACCCGAAACAGTAGACCCGGAAGGCCTGCACAGCACACTCCAAGGCCTGTTCAAAGCCATTCTCCCAGAAGCATCCGAAAGAGATCTTACTATCGACCAGGCACACAGAGCCCTCCGACCGCACGGCACTAAATCCGGCTACCCCGAGGGACATTATAGTCGGCATGCATTTTTTTGTGACAAAAGAAAAGCTCCTCAACAGCGCCAGGACAACCCCACCGCAAAATCAAGGGGCCCGTCTAGCCTTCTTCCAGGACCTGGTTCCCTCCACTCTGAAGAAAGAGGGACCTCAAACAACTGACCCTCACGCTAAACCAGCATGGCATACAATATATGTGGGGTCACCCATTTAAATTTATAATCAGAACGGACAACCAGTGTGCTGACGAGCACCGCGGACATGATCCCATTTGCAGACTCCCTGGGACTCACCTTGCTACCATTACCTCTGGCCATGGGTGCAGACACAACCGGCAAGTATCGGCCCCAGAGAGAGCGGTTCTCCAGATCTCACTGCCGAACACCACACAAGAGGGCACCTGCAACCTTCGGGGACCAGGATTGGCCAACAGCTTACCCATCTCCGATTGAACTGACCTGTGAACACTGAGGCTTTGTCGAACTACCCACCACCCCGGGACTTGTGGAAGTGGCAAGTTGTTCCCTTCACCTCTCATCGTCCAGACCCACGTCCCCCCACCCCCCAACAGGGACTCCCACGGCACCCATGCCATAACGAACTGCTCTATTGACTTTGTTTGGGAGATAACTGTACCGGACTATCACAATATACAACTGCCCAACTCATCCCCAAAACACTGACGCCAGCCCATGGCGGGATGTCAGAGGCACCCTACGCTTAATCCACCCGTCTCCCCCCTTTCACCACTTGAAACCAGGGACCCAGGCTACCCACTTCTAAGCACCCTGGGGGACAAGGCAACTTGCCCCAAACCCCTAGAGCTGGGCCTATACTGACCCAACGTGCGTCTGGGGCCGGCCTGATGCCCACAGCACCAAATTGGCGGGACTGAACTGGATGGAACTTTTGTCTCGAAATGTGAAAAGTGAATGACTGTGTACACACAGGGATATATTTACCACAAGGAAAACAGGGCATTTGCCTAGGGCGGCACTTTCAGGGGGGCGCCAAAAAACGCCAGCCCAAGCTCCCAAACAAATGCCTTGTTTGCCTCATGTCCTGGGGCTGTCTTTCTTAGGGCCCCTCCCCACCCCGAGGTGTTAAACTACTAATATTCTAGCCAGGCGGCAAGGAAACGCTGTCCTCTACTCTTCTTGCTCTCTCACGCTCTGTGAGTCTGTGAGTGAATGTAGCTGTCAGTGTGTGTCTGTGAGTGAGTGAAAGTGTGTGTCTGTCAGAGTGTGTCAAATCAGTCAGGATGGGTATGTCTTTGAGTGTGTGTCTGTCATTTTATGTGTATCTGAGAGTGTATGTCTGTCAGGGAGTGGGTGTGTCAGTGTGTGTCTGTCAGTGAAAGTGTGTGTTGGTTAAACAGTGTGTGTGTGTGTGTGCCAATGACTGTATGTGTGTGCCAATGACTGTATGTCAGTGCATGTATCAATGAGGGCCTGTGTCTGTCAGTCAAAAGAATGGCCTTGACACAAATTGAGGGGGCAAATTAAGATTTGGGGGGTGCCCAAATTTAGTTGTGCCTAGGGCAGCACAAATCCAAAATACACCACTGTGTACACATGCTCCTCGTCCGCATAGGGGGGAAGGAACCACTATTTCACAAGGGCCAATTTTGTCTGTTTGCTTTAGATCCAAATGTGAACCAGCCATTAGGCATTGTTTTATGAAAAACAGGGCCTTATAGCACATACACCCTTACTGCCGGAGGAGGAGCATTAGGCTCCCGCCCGATCCCATAACTCTCTCCCCCCCCCCTTTTTCCTCCTCAGCCTGCCCAGGGTTCAGCTGCACAGGCACACACACGAAACTCCAGCTAAAACGCTGGAGCTCCTACAGGGCTGGGAACCCTAAAATCCCACTCAGCCACACACTGGCCCAGCCCGATACCGGGCACCGACCACACAGCATACATCCCCGTCCTACCTACCGGCTAGCAGACGTCACCCCATATGTCCCACCCATGCCACCTGTGACCCTCCATATGCCCTCACCTCCTGTACGGAACCACCTGGGGACCCATGGTGGGGATGGGGAGGCGGGCGGACTCACCTACCACAGACTGCAATAATCCACACCTTTACTCTGCTTGATGTGGTCCCCCATCACAAAGGGTACCGGCCCCCCTCCGGGGAGGCGGTCTGAAGGGCCCCGAAACATGGGACCAGGAACACCCCCTCTCGGCTGTAGCAAACCACTGACACTATCGACCTGGAGACCTCAGAACAATGTACCATCTACACCGCCACACGAAATCTCTCACTTCACCCGTCTTAACGAGGAGGGAACACTGGGGGACATAACAGGACCACACGGGACACACAGCCTACACAGATCACGGACGTACACCCTCTCAAAGTTACTTGCATTAATGAAAGTTCCTAGCTTTGTTCACTTGTTCTATTGTTTATGTGAGTTTCTTGATATATATGTGCAGATTACATCCTAATGTCCACTCCATCTCACAAGGAGACAAAGACGTAACCGAAGCTCACAAGGTTTTCAGATTCCACAACACCACACGTGTGCAAATTTGATCACAGATGCACAGAGAGGAGAGGAGATGCAGATTTTGACAGACAACCTCCTCCTCGCCCCTTCTCCACACCACTCAAAGTCTCTATAGAGACAACAGCGAACCGTCTGGTCACTCCACACCCCCAAGACGACCTGGCAGTATCAGAATAAGAGCAACACTCACAGCCACCACCACCCCCTCCCACACACCCTACCCTCCTTGTTGTGTGTGTTTTTTTTTTCCTTTTCTCCCCCTCTTCTCCCCTCTCTTCCCCCCTCATATTTCTCTCTCTCTCTCAACTAGTCTTCTCCCTCTTTCCCCTCTGATTAACAGGAGGCCACTCACGGACGCACCCCTGGGGATCCTGAGAACACACTATGCCCACACACCTCACATGCATATCTATCAATTGTAAAGGCCTCAATAACCCAACTAAACATCACCGCCTTCTCCAGTGGGCCAACCGATCCAAAACAGACGTGATCCTATTGCAGGAGACACACTACGAACAAGCCAGAGCCTTCCCTCTCCTTTGCTGCCACTATAGGGACTGCCACCTGGCGAACTCCCCACAGGGGAAAATTAATGGAGTTGCCATTTTAGTCTGTAAAACGTGCCCCCTATCATTTACACGCACAGTCACCGACCCACAGGGCAGAGTCTTAACACTTGTGGCACACGCCAGACCCCACAAATATTGTTTCTCCTCGGTATACACCCCCACATCCCCCAATATACACTTCTGGAGCACCCTCCAGGCACACCTCAGCCTCTTCCCCCTCACACCACATGATTGTGGGAGGAGACTTCAATGCAGTCATATCGCCTGGAGTCGACAGGAGGAGGCCACCATCCTCAAACTCACGTCCCCCACCCACAGCTAGAGCAGACAAAATGTTACAGCCCTTTGTGAACCGCACTCAAATACTAGACACATGGAGACTGCTCCACCCCACCACACCAGAATTCACTTTTTACTCACACAAACACTCCTCTTACTCACGCATAGACTTGTTCCTAACCTCCCCCTCATTGCCACACATCGCAAAAGCTACCATAGGCTC
>OW240916.1:200627047-200648126 GCA_933207985.1 Pelobates cultripes
GATCACGTGGTCTCCATTGAAATTCCACACACAACCAAAAACCTGGTCCTGGAGACTCAACCCCACCTATCTCCACAACACACTCATACGAGACACAATCCGACAGGACATTACCGATTACTTTGACATCAACAAAGGCTCCGTCTCCTCTGCGAGCACCTTGTGGGCGGCCCACAAGGCAGTTATCAGGGGGAAGTTGATCGCGGCAGCCACAGCGCACAAGAAACAGCTAGCACTCCTAGAAACTCACCTGACCGCACTCAGAGAAGTCGAGCTTCAACACAAACTGAACCCCACCTCTGCCCTGACAGCCCAACTCCAAACCCACAGACAGGAAATACTAAAGTATATGTCACAAGATTCCAAAAAAGCCCTTCATTGGACAAGACAGATGTTTTACGAAAAATCAAAAGAAGTCGACACACTCCTGGCCCGCACGCTCTGTCAAAGGATACGAAATAAACACATAGATAAGATACAAGCGCCTGACGGTCAGATGTACACCCTCCCAGACCAAATCGTGACCATATTTTAAAACTACTACTCCTCTCTGTACGATCACAATCCTCACACCCGGTAAGATATCTCCTCCACATGGGCAAAGATAGAGGAATTCCTGAGTCATATCCCCATTCCCACACTGACAGAAGAGGGAGGGAGAGCCCTCACTACACCTATGACCACCAAAGAAATTGCACAAGCTATGAAAGCACTGAAACCCAACAAATATCTGGACCTGGACGGGTTCTCCAGCCTATACTATAAAACGTTCCAGACACTGCTCCTGCCACATCTTCTCTCCATGTTTACCTCCTTCATGGACGGGCACCCTCTGTCCCCGGACATGTTCCAGGCCAACATATGCCTACTCCCAAAACCACACAAGAGCCACCTGGCCACTAAAGCCCAGTCTCGTTATTGAATACGGACATTAATATATTCACAAAAATACTGGCAAACTGCCTTAACCCCTTCCTCCCAAAGTTGATCCACCCAGATCAAGTCGGTTCCATTCTTCAACGCCAAATGCACGATAACATCAGAAGACCTGATATGGACAGCCACCCAACGGCAGAAGTCAACCCTCCTCCTCTCTGGCCATACCTGTTTGCCACCCTCAAAAAGCTTGGCTTCCCGGCGACTTTCGTGGAGGTAATCAGGGGTCTATACTCCCACCCAACGGTGCCTCCTAAAAATTTGCAACGAGTAATATAAAATAGCGGCAAACGCGAATGACCTATTACTAACACTAACAAACTCCACCTCCTCCCTGCCCCCACTTCTGACCCTATTAGACAACTAAGCCGCCATACAAGTTAAACCTCAGTAAAACAGAAGCTCTACCAATCCACATCCCAGCCGAGATGCTCACAGACCTAAAACGGAACTACCCGTTCCGCTACGAGACCCAGAGCATACATATCTAGGCACACACTTATCGACAGACCTACAACTTACATACCGTATCAATTATCTCCCTTCAAAAAGTGCACAGAGACCTGGAGGCATGGCAAAATCTGTCCATCTCCTTGCTGGGGCACTTGGCATCCTTTAAAATGAACCTGCTCCCGCTTCCTGTTCCCGAATAGGCAAATTCATATGGGCAGGGAAAAGAGCCAGAATCAAAAGATCAACGTTACACATACCACACAGGATGGGGGGACTGGGACTACCCAACTTCTGGGACTATTACCAAGCCGCCCAGTTGTCACAGATACAAAACCTACTTGCACTAGCAGGGCACAAACTGTGGGTAGACTTGGAACATGACCTATTCGGCCGCAACTTCCCCTCTCTATATATATATATATGGCTACCCAAACATGATAGACAGCATATTCCCCCCCCCAACATCACCAGCTATAATGAATTCAATCCAAATATTGGTTAGGGTGACCCACAAATCGACATCATTAACACCCCATCCCCATTAAGGCAATCTTACGAAATAATTAATTTCAACCACACATGTCACCACAATATTTTGCAAGGTTTGAAGACAAAGGCCTGGTCCAATTCTATCATTTCTTTAAGGACCAACAACTCATACCCTTCCCGGACCTGCCACGCACCACTCCCCTTACCACTTTCGACCATTTCAGATACCTTCAGATCAGGAGCTTGCTATTTAACCCCAACAATCGCAAAACAGCCACCTCCACCTACACCACCTTCGAGAATATGTGCATGCACACACCTATACAACGGGGACAAATCTCCAGGACACCTCGAAATCTTTCCACATAATATGGGACCCATGGATAATAGGTTCCACACTCGCAGCTTGAAGGCCGTGGGGGCCTTCATTCCCAACCTACACTTCTCTCTTTCCCCATGCTCCTTTCTTCTTAACACCTTCTCTCACACAGCCTCACCCACCTCCTCCCTAATCCCTCAAAACCTCCAAACAATTCCCCCTTTTTTTCCCCCTTTCCTTCTTCTCCTCTCTCTCTCTCTCTCTCCCTCCCCTTCCCCACCTACTAAAACTTCTCCAACCCACCCTGACATCACACTACAGGGAAATAGATAATTACTGGTATATGCAACCAAAGACTGTAAGGGCCCTACCGGCCTTGCCTGTTCTTCACAAAACCCCAACTGCGACACTACCAGATTCGCCACTTGATGTCACTACTACTACATCCACAACACAATGTACCAAAAAAATAAAAGCATTATACAACATATTTCCGTATGCAAGATTATTCAAACCCCTTGTTACACCGATTATCAGGGGCAGAGTGCCTGCCCAGAGTTATATTATTTTATACTACTGGTAAAACATACAATCCAGAATGCTATGTCAATACATTGTTTCTACGCTGTCAACCAAAATAAAGAATTAAAAAAAAAAAAAAGAGAATGGGTCCAAGTACAGATCCCTGAGGTACCCCACTGGTGAAAAGCCCATGTTTCGAATAAACTTCATTGACTACTACCCTACCCGTCACTCAGCCACTGCCTAACCCATTCAACAATATTGGAATCCAAACTTAAAGATTGCAGTTTATTGATAAGCCTTCTATGTGCAACAGTGTCAAAAGCCTTACTGAAATCTAGGTAAGCAATGTCTACTGCACCACCCTGATCTATAATTTTAGTTACCCAATCAAAAAAATCAATAAGATTAGTTTGGCATGATCTCCCTGAAGTAAACCGATGTTGTGTCTGATCTTGCAATCCATGTGATTTTAGATGTTCAACAATCCTATCCTTTAACATGGTTTCCGTTACTTTCCCCACTACTGAAGTAAGGCTTACTGGCCTATAGTTGCCCGATGTAACGGCAACCCCGGGCATAAAAGGGTTAAACCGCCGTTTAGGAGATATTCCCTTCCAGATATACAGGCAGCTACTGTAGACACCAATCCACCGAACCGGAGAAGCATACGAATACCCTCAAACATACGAATGTTGTAAACAGCCGAGTAGGAAAAACCATACGAATAGGTTTACACTCCTAGCAGTCGTACTGGAACAGCATACAATAAATCCCCCACCCCCGCCAAGAACGAGACAAGGCTCCGTTTTGGGGGTCAAGCAGGAACAGACAGTGCTGTGGGTTTATTGTTCTTATATACACATTCTTACACATTAGTACCACCTACAGGGTTTTGGAACACAACCAATAAACACTTACAATACACTCAGACACTCCCACACAAAATCCTCCCCCCTGCCTGTGATACAATTTTATGGCAGGACAGGAGGCTTCATATTTGCTTTACCTTCTTTACTGAAACCTCCAGCAGCAAAGAAACAGTTAACAGAACTTTTCAAAACAACCAATCAGAACAAAGCAACAGTAGTATAAAACCCCTAAGCAGGCTCTTCCACTTCCTCTTTCTTTGCTGCTGCCTCCAGGTGAGCACTCACCAACTCAGAGTTGTCTCTGCTCTTGGTTGTTGTTTTATTCTACATGCTGCTTGTTTATTCAAACAGTCTATTTAATCAGTCTATTTGGGTTTGTTTAAGCAGCTTAATTGCTAGTTTTATTTAGGCAGTCTATTGCTGGGTTTAGCTAGGCAGTCTATTGCTGGGTTTAGCTAGGCAGTCTATTGCTGTGTTTAGCTAGGCAGTCTATTGCTGTGTTTAGCTAGGCAGTCTATTGCTGTGTTTATCTAGGCAGTCTATTGCTGGGTTTATCTAGGCAGTTTATTCTGTGTTATTTCCTATACCACTTCATGCTATGTAGCTGCTGTATCACTTGTTAACATCTGTTGCTGTATTTAGGCCATTTATCTGACAGATTCTGTATACTGCTCATTGATTTATTGTTATTCTGGGTTACTTTATTCTGTTTTCTCACTCTGCTGTATGGGGAATGGGTGCCCCTGCTATGATGCTTTGGCTCTGCCTGTAATCTGTTCCCCTGCTGGGCTCTGTCGCCCATACCCTTCTCCCTTATTGCCCACCTGCTCCCCGTGGCCCCTGGCCGCTTACTGAGCAGCTTTTTTCTACCGTGGCACGATCACCACGCGGTAGGCCGCGCTCTGTTTTTGCAGCCATTTTGTTGGAGCCGCGGCGGCCATTTTTCAGAGCCACATGGACTCTGTGCGTTGCGAACAGCCAGGTCTCACCCAAGAACTGGCCTGCTGGCCATGTGGCCACCCTCCCCTCTCCCTATATCAGGGGAGATAGCCCAGTTTTTCAGCTATCCCTCTACTTACTGTGCCTGTCTCACATGCTGCATATGTAACAGATCCTGGATAGCAGGATCTGTCCCAGGCATGCTCACAACTGCAGCTTAATATGTCTGATGCAATGTGACTAGGTTCTCTATCTTAGCAGTAGACTTGTCACACTTTTTTTTTTTTTTTTACTATTACATGTGAATCTCAGATTTAAAGGGACATGTTACTGCTCAAATATAAATCTTTGTTTAACAAGACTATGCCACATGTGTTATATGCTAATCAAGTCTTTCTCTAAGGTTCAGTCTTTTTCTCATAAAAATTTAATGGCCTGTTTTTCAGCACCTAGCATCCCTGCCTAGGATTTGCTGCCCTTCCTGCAAAGGACTTACATTTTCCACTACACATACACTTCAAAAGTGTATCCTAATATAATACCTGAGTGGTCTGTGAGTCAGCTTCTCGCTTTATGGACCCTCCTACCCCTCAGGGGGGCTACTGGCCCCACATTCAGACCTGTTATTACTGGGGGGGTGAACCCCCCCCATCCATATTTCTGGGGCTCTACCCGCTACTGGACCATAATAATGGACGTGTGACACCATTGTGGGCTGGGTGACCCCCTCCCTCTGGCAACATGGCTACCTATGAGTACCCTGCTGGCTCTATGGCGTCCTGTAAGATTAATGCTGAGGGTGACCCCCTCCTGCTTCCTATATTAATGCTCCGGCAATGTCCTGCTATTATCATACCGAGGGGGTACCCCTCCTGCAGTCTGCACTGCTGGACCTGCAGCGTCCGGGTATTCCCATAAAAGAGGGTACCCCTCCCACTGATTGAGCTTCTGTTCTTACAGTGCCCGGCAATACGCAGATACTGAGGGTGACCCCCTCCTGTGGACTACTCTGCTGGACCTACAGGGTCCCGTTATAAGCATAATGAGGGTGACCCCCTCTCGCTGACTATACTGCTGGGTGTACAGACCTCTATGATAACACACTGAGGGTGACCCCCTCTTACCTACAGCACTGCTGGATCTGCAATGCCCGGTTCTGGTTATATGAGGGTGACCCCCTCCTGCTGTCTACACTGCTGGACCGGCAATGTCTGGTTACTTTATTATACGGCTAACCACTATGGCACTACTGTACCTACAGTGTCCTATGCTTGTGCTTGTTGGGTGACCCCCTCTTGCACGCTGGGTGACCCCCAGCTGGCCGCACCACTGTACCTACAGTGTCCGATTATGATCAGACTGAGGGTGACCCCCTCCCCTGCAGGCCTATACTGCATGGTATGCTTGTGCTTGTTGGGTGACCCCCTCTTGCACGCTGGGTGACCCCCAGCTGGCCGCACCACTGTACCTACAGTGTCCGATTATGATCAGACTGAGGGTGACCCCCTCCCCTGCAGGCCTATACTGCATGGTATGCTTGTGCTTGTTGGGTGACCCCCTCTTGCACGCTGGGTGACCCCCAGCTGGCCGCACAAGGTATCATTCCGACAGTGTTACCTCTATGGCAGTTGTGCAATCACGGCTGAAGGACAAATCTCCCGTACCCAGAAGGTCACTTGGCCTGTCCTCTTGCCGCCCCGCTGACCTCACCGCCAGAAACCATCGGTACCCTACGGGGACACTCCACCGGCCATCCTAGACGCTACACCAAGCACCCCTGGTACTCGTTGGCTAACGGGTGGATTCATCAAGAGGATCAGTCTTCATGATGGAGTCCGGAAAGGACACCGCAAACACCTGACACGGGGTTTGCACTCTATCTGGGACTAACCAGTGGATGTCGGTGACACGCGGACACAGATGTTTCCTCGGGACGAACGGCGCATTACCGCTTGGAAAGCGGAGAAGACTAAGTTCCCACTGGGAATGGACCGATATGTCTTATAGGTATCGCCTAGTTGGTTTCTACCCCTGAGAACCGCAAAACGGCCCCTGTCCAAGCTGGACATCAAACTGAAGGATTTAGCATCCAAGTGCTGGGTCTGCTCTCCGGAGTTACCCTAGTGTACAAATTGAGCTGACACGTCTCTATTCATAGGGTTCCCCCTTAACTAACCCCAGAGGTCTCTCGGACCGTGCCTGGACTCCAGATCAAGGTTGCGGAACCTTGGACCGTTCCATGAGCGATACGCATGACCAAAAGAGGCATCCATTCCGACTAATTCCGCAGTTGCCCTGCTGGGCAAAGGGTGCGGTGGAGTGGACTCCCGCCCCATCCCCACGCTACATGCTCCCAGTGCATATGTCGTCTGACACATTTTGAGACGGAGGGCACTCATCCCCTCTGAGAGCTGCTTGGCGTTGACGATTGGTTCTCTCCCTCAAATGCACATGAGAGAAACCCGCATGGATTTTTCCATCAACATGGACATATTGAATCTGACTCACTCCCAGTCAACCCAGTTTCCGGTCTTTCATGGAATATTCGGTCCAGGCGGTGCTCCGCCTCCCGAGGACCAAGATGTCCATCTTCAAGGAAAATACCAGGTATATGCTCCGCAACCCGCAGGGTTACACTTAGGGGCCCAAACCGGTTAATTGACCGGTGCCTATTCGCCATGGAAGCCATACCTCCAGGATCCGGTACTATCAGCCACTCCAACATGGCGCTTTCTCGGGTCTTCGGCCTGGTATGACCAAATCATGTGACCTTCGGATGAAGCTCATCTAAAACTTAATTGATGACTCCGGAGGAGGGACTCCTTTACGCCAACTGCATGGAACCACCTGCAGGTTTGCTCAACATTCACAGTATTGCTCGCTACCTTCTGGCATGGACTTCTCACCGGTTGCCCACTACGGACTGCAGTCGGATCTCACATAGGATCGCTATCTATAGCTTCTGGACAAGTATTTGTCATTTGTGACAGAATGTATACGGGACGAGACACTCGTGTGGCGGACGGCTTCACCCGACCATGGAGAGACCCAAATGATTGGTTGCCTCACCCTCCAGGGTCTCGAGTACTGGCATGATTACATTCGGTGCAAACCGCCATACGGAGCGGTTCTCCCTCGGCGAGGGACGCGTTTTCCAAGCTTGGTCTCCTTCGGGGCGTACGCATCCCGTTTACCTACAGGATACTTTGGGTTTTGCTTCAGGCCGAATTCCTGGTGTGTCGTTTCGCCTGGCCAAACCACTTTGGAGGAGTCCTGCGTGCTTTCCCCTTTTTGCTGGAGTTTGCCATGGGAAGGCAATCTACGACTCCCTGTCTCTTAATGTCCCATGTGGGATCCACAGGGGTAGCCTGCCACGACTGGTGTTTGGGTCCCAATGGCGGTCCTTATCATGGCTGTCCCCATTGTCTGGCTGAGTTGCCCTCTCAGGGTAGAATCGTATGGGGCCATTCACGTCCTATGTCAGCTAGTGGACGACTCATGTGCATTTTCTCAAGATTCTGGCATTGCTAAGGATCTCTTGGTCTGCAGTCTACCAAGAGGAGTATACCGTACGGGAGCCCTATCTCTCACTATTCCTCAAGTCTAGTGGTATCGTATGTTCTGCATTTCATTGAGGAATGACCTGATGACAAGGTGCACCATTTTTTCCCGCTTACGGTTTCCCCCCAGTACATCTTGTATTTCATCGTGTTCTGACGTCATGGTATCGACGTGTCTTCTTCCTTCTTGCCGTTCAGTACATCGGCTTCTGCTCCACACATTTCATTTTTATTCGTCCTCTGTGTCGTACCCCTATTCTCCGGATAGGCCATGGCTCTGACAGATTGTACACGACCATGTAGATCCAGGATCTGGTTCTTTCGTCCGTCTACTCATGGACAGCTGTTTATTTTTGCGTACGGCCGTTTTGGACTGTTTCTGCATCTTCGCTCGCCCGTTGGATTTGGTGGATCCTCTCATTGACTGACCTTGAGTTCCTGTGGGACACTTTTGGTTCGGGGTGGTGTCACCTCAACAATTTTGGAAGCCGTTGGGTCCCTTCTGCCTTTTCTCTACACCGCTGCTTGGTTTAGGGAATCAGTTTTTCCATTCTCCTTTATTTCAGTCCTCTCTCATATTGCTTCTGGTTCTACTATTTGGGCGTTAAAATTGCAAATATGAAGCCTCCTGTCCTGCCATAAAATTAGGGATTATTCTAGCCTCGGTGAGGGAATAATCTAAATTTTATTAAAGACAGGAGGCGAATATTTCCCCCCCCCCTTTTTTACGTTCCCTCCCTGGATCTGGGTTTTATTCAATTATAAATAATTGGGGATATCGTTATGTTTTGTGAATGCATGGTTTTACATAATAAAGGTTATTTCTAATATTCAGTGATGGTTGTCCGTGTGCGTTTTATTCATCATGTTTGTGTTGTAATTATGTTTCGTCAATGCCTTTTAGCTTAGGTACATACTAGGTCTTCATAAGATCTGTAGACTTTGTTTATTCATCAGGTATTATGATGTGAAAGTGATATTGTATGGATATGACATCTTGCCTTGACAGTTTACTTTCACAATGTTTTCTGTTTTCTTGCAGTGTAATCTGTTCTCTCTCTGGGCTTGACGATTGTTTCTCTGGATGTGTCTGCTACAAGGTGGATTCGTTGGTTTCCTTGCTCTCCTGCTCGACCTCATCAAAGAAAGAGGAAGTGGAAGAGCCTGCTTAGGGGTTTTATACTACTGTTGCTTTGTTCTGATTGGTTGTTTTGAAAAGTTCTGTTAACTGTTTCTTTGCTGCTGGAGGTTTCAGTAAAGAAGGTAAAGCAAATATTCGCCTCCTGTCTTTAATAAAATTTAGATTATTCCCTCACCGAGGCTAGAATAATCCCTAATTACCTTACACAATGGGTAATGTAATTATCACAGGCAGAGAAATACAGTTTTTCCACATTATTCATAACTTTAAAAGTATGCATCACATTCACATAAAACTTACATTCAGCATACTCCAAATACAAACCTGTATTGTATGTCAAAATCATCCAAATTGGTCCATTGGTTCAAAAGATAGATCGAAGTCCTTTGTGACCAAATGAAGCATGCCTTTTCTGCGCAAAACCAGTTCCACAGAGTCTTCTATCCTGGAGATAATTGAGAAGTAATCCAATTATCTCCAAGGACAGAGGCAAAACTCCATTAGCCACATGGTAGCAAAATACAGTAAAATACAATACAATACACAAGGTTACATTTATTACATAAAATACAGACATGCAACATATCCCCAGATAGCTTAGGTCTGAGCGCACATTATTACTGAATGGCGCTCAGACCACACACATACAGTTCAATTGCCATGGAGCCAAAGTCTTTTATTACACGAATAGGCTCCATGGCATAGCTATCTGGGTTAAATGAGTTCATTCAGTAAATCTAAGAATCTACCGAACGCCAGGGCAGAAATACATGAATAGACCTTTCTGCATAAAAAAATAAAGTATTTAAATGCCGGTCCATAGTCAAAAGGCAGCAGGCAGGCAACCAGGCTCCTCCAATGCACAGTGGCGAGATTGGTCTCGTCACACCCGACTCCTCCTTACTACCTTTCTTGTGAATGGGCATTCGCTAACTTCCAATTTTCTGGGACTACTCCTGTTAATGATTGGTTAAATAAATCTGTTAATGGTTTTGCTAGTACACTACTAAGCTCTTTTAATAACGTTGGGTGTATTCCATCAGGTCCCATTGACTTATTTGTCTTTACTTTTGACAGTTAAAATATAACCTCTTTCTCTGTAAACTCACATGTAACAAATGACTCATTTGTCCTTTTTCCTAACTGAGGCCCCTTTCCTTCATTTTCATCTGTAAATACTGAATAAAAATATTCATTAAAGGACCACTATAGTGTCAGGAAAACAAACTCGTTTTTATGGCACTATATAATCCTTAGATCCCCCACATCTTCAGGGACCCCCTCCCGTCTCTTACCTTAATCCAGTACCTCTCCTCCCCGAGTGGAGCCAAATGCGCATGCGCAGCCAGAGCCGCACGAGTGCATTAAAAACGCCCATAGCAAACCATTTCTCAATGCTTTCCTATGGACGTTCTGCATGCTCAATGCAAATTATTTTTTTATTTTTATTTTACATCTTAAGGGTTAGAACCTGGGGAACCTGGCACCCAGACCACTTCATTGAGCTGAAGTGGTCTGGGTGACTATAGTGGTCCTCTAAGGCAGTTAGCTAGACCTTTATCCTCTTCTACATAGCTTCCTTCTTTTGTTTTTAATCTAACTAATCCTTGTTTTGCTTTCCTTTTCTCATTTATGTATCTAAAAAATGTATTGTCCCCTTTTTTTACTGACTGTGCTATTTTCTCTTCTGTGTGTAATTTTGAAGCTCTTATAACTTGCTTAGCCTCTTTCTGCCTAATCTTATAGATCATTCTGTTTTCTTCATTCTGTTTTTTTTTTTTATAATTACTAAATGCTAACTTTTTGTTTTTTACTATATTGGCCACATCTGCGGAGTACACACAGTGGTTTCTTTTTTTGCTGTTACGGACAAGCCTAATGCAATTTTCTGTTGGCTTCAGCAATGCAACTTTTAAATAATCCCATTTATCTTGGACTCCATTTAAATTGCTCCAGTCTGATAATGACTCCTTTACATATATTCTAATTTTAGAAAAGTCTGTTTTTCTAAAGTCTAATACTTTTGTTTTTGTGTGGTGTGACTCAGTCACTGTTCTTATATTAAACCACACTGACTGATGATCATTGGATCCTAAACTTTCCCCTACAGTAATATCTGATACCAAATCTCCATTTGTTAACACTAAATCTAGTATGGCCTCTTTACGGGTTGGCTCCTCAACGACCTGTTTTAGAGACAATCCCAGTAGAGAGTTAAGAATGTGTGTGCTCCTGGCACATTTTGGTTTTCCAATTCACATCAGGAAGATTAAAGACACCCATGATGATATACCCCCTTCATTGTCATTTTAGCAATTTCCTCAACTAGTAGATTATCTAACTCTTCTATTTGTCCTGTGGCCCTTTAAATCCCACCTACATGAGTTACTGTGTGATTACCAAATTCTAAGGTAACCCAAACGGACTCTATGTTCGCCTCACTAACTTTTATTAGGCTAGATTTTATGCTATCTTTCAGATACAGGGCCACCCTTCCCACTTTCTTGCCTCCCCTTTCCCAGTCATTTTTTTCATTATACCATGTCTCAGTAACAGCGACTAAAACTACATTATCAGTTGCCATTATTGCCACAAGTTCATGGATCTCTAAACTGAGAGTATTTGTAGACAAGACTCTAAGTTTATAATTTTTAACACACTTGTTACAGGCACCTTTTGTTCTTTTTTTGGGGGGGAGCAATTGGATTGATGTTTTATCAACCCTTTGCTCCCCTCCCCTCTCCCCCCCACCCCCAGTTTAAATACATTCTAGCAAAACATTTGTTCCCTTTTGAGAAAAATGCAAACCATCTTTTTTGTACAGTTTATTTCTTTTCCAAACAGAGCTACCATGAGAAATGAAGCCAAATCCTTGCTCCCGACACCATTCCCCAAGCCACAAATTAAAGTCCGTAATATGCATCCGCCTGTCGTTCTGAGTGTTATACACAGGCAGAACTTCGGAAAATTACAGTGTGGAAACAACCTGCTGTATATCATTGGCAAAAACACAAAAACTTCCTTTACCTCTGAAACCTCATTGCAAGCCAAGTCATTTGTCCCTAGATGGACAAGTACATCCAATTCCGCTTCCTGCTTTGCTCGCTTAACAATATTACAAATACGTTTCCTGTCTCTGTGAGTGTAGACATCTCACAAGACCACTATTGTCCAGCTCCACACCTCTTATGATAAAATTCCCCAACAACAACTGCTTTCTATTAGGCCTCGCCATAATCTCCAAGCCTGTCTCCACAATACCACTACACTCGGTACAAATGTATGTATGTGAATATTTCTGCTCTGCTTGTAATATATTGGAATCTGTGAGTATAGTGAGTGTGTGCAGTTATGCAAGTGCACGTAGGGTTAAAGATAATGTTAGAAGTGGTTAGGGTAAAGGGGGTTAAGATTAAATAGGGGTTAACATTAAAGGAGCACTATAGTGCCAGTAAAACAAACAGGCACTATAGGGGGTGCTGGCACTATAGGGTCATTAGGTCCCTCTCACCCTCAGGGTCCCACTCCCGCTCGGCTGAAGGGGGCTGAAGAGGTTTAACACTTCCCTTTCTCCAGTTTCTCCAGTAACGGGCTCCCTCGGCGCTGGGGAACTCTCCTCCCTCTGCCGACATCAGCACCAACCGCGTGGGCATTCAAACAGTCCAAAGGAAAGCATTTCTCAATGCTTTTCTATGGACGTCAGCGTCTTCTCACTGTGATTTTCACAGTGAGAAGCACGGAAGCGCCTCTAGCGGCTGTCAGTGAGACAGCCACTAGAGGCTGGATTAACCCTAGTGTAAACATAGCAGTTTCTCTGAAACTGCTATGTTTACAGCTGCAGGGTTAACACTAGATGGACCTGGCACCCAGACCACTTCATTGAGCTGCCTATATTGGTCCTTTAATGTTAGATTACGTAGGTTGTATAGTTAAGAAGTTTAACAGCTTGAGAGGGGTTCAAGTTGTAGTATAAGTGTTGTTATTAAATAGAATTTTAAGTTTAGGGGTACATTAGGTGTTTAGTTTTTAAGAGGAGTTAAAGGGACACTGTAGTCACCAGAACAACTACAGCTTAATGTATTTGTTCTGGTGAGTATAGACAGTCCCTGCAGGATTTTTGCAGTAATCTGTCTTTTCATAGAAAATGAAGTGTTTAAACTACAGTCTAGGGATACCTCCACTGGCCACTCCTCATATGGCTACTAAAGGGGCTTCCTGTGACAGCAGTACTGACACTCGGTGGCTCCACCCTCTGCATGGAGATACTGAAGTTTCTTTATAGAGATGCATTGATTCAATGCATTTCTATGAAGAGATGTTGATTGGCCAGGGTGGCGTTTGGCCTCCTTATATACTGCTACATGTGTAGGCTATAGTGTGTGTGTTAAAAAGAAAATTGTGGCTGCAGAGTGTATGTGGAGAAATTGTGGCTGTAGTGTGTGTGTAAGGGGGAATAAGAGTTGTAGTGTATATGTGCACGGAATATGGGGCTATAGTGTGCATTTTCACAGGTGATAGGGGCTGTTTCGTGTGTTGAGGTGGAGAAAGAGGCTTTTTTTTGCCACTGGGTGTTTAGTAGAAGTTGGCCACAAGGGACACCTTCTACTAAGCACCCAGTGGCAACTAAACACCCAGCGGAAAAGTCACCATCGAGAGTCATATAGAGGAAATATTTAAAAAAATATTAATACCTCAATTTCTTAGTTTTTATGATGACTTCACTGACCCATGATGCTCAGGGTATACTCATGTAGCTGCAGAAAATGCCATACGAGCATGAACATGCATGCATGGTCCCACATTTGGGTATCATTTATTCACTAAACTAGGAGTTGTCAAGCTGGATAAATGGAAGGCACAGTTATTACTCCAGCTCACATATTGTGGATTAAAGTGTGCAATTTTCTTGAAAATGTTCCACAATTCTCAGTTTAGTGAAGGACCCCCATTATGATAATAAAGGGTGCTTTAACCACTTCCTTTGTGCAGTAAAATGTTATGTTAGCAGCACACTAGTACCCCTTGCAAATTGTTGTTGTTATTGTTGGGGCTTCCCTTAAATTGAATCTGGACGCTTAGGACAAAAGTTTCACAATGATTCATTTTGGTTTTATGTCTTATTTTTGTAAGTGATCAGGTGACGGTTTCTGATTTTTTTTTTTAATTTTTTTTTTTTAAATGTAAGAATAAGGATGAAACAGCTGTTTTAACTACAAATGGAAACCAGCTGTGCCTGCTGGGCACCAGAAGCTCTATGGCAGTCAGCCTCTGTCCTGCTGCACTTCAAACACACCCACTGCTGCTTCTCTGGGGGCTCTTATCCTGAAAGGAAATCAGAGACATTCCACCGCACACACAAGGGAATTTGTTATTAAAACAAAAACCTACAATGAAAAATACAACAGAAAGAGAGGAAGCTGTTGCATACCCTGGGAACATAACCCGCCCCCAAACTCTCCTACCCACTGCGACCCCCACTGCTTCCTTCCTGGGCATGTTTATAATAGACGTACAGCTGCAAACTCCTGCATTCATTCAATGTATTAAAAATTCAGCACCACACAGTAAAGGCAAAATACAACCTTCTTGGATTGTAATGTTAGGAGGCATTTTATTTACAGTGGAATGGTTAAACTTCAGCAGTATGGGCTACATTTATATATCTAAAGGGAATGGAATGTGGAAAAACCCTAAAAGTTCAGCTAAACAGGAAATGAATAGGAAAACTGTGTTTTATTAGTAATATGTTCTTAAAGGTATACTTCATTGCCCAAATTAAAGGGACACTATAGTCACCAGAACAAATACAGCTTAATGTAGTTGTTCTGGTGAGTATAGTCAGTCCTTGCATGCTTTTTGCAGTAAACACTGTTTTTTTCAGAGAAAAGCCAGTGTTTACATTACAGCCTAGAGTAGTGATGGCTAACCTTGACACCATACATTGTTTCTGGACTACACTTCCCATGATGCTCAGCTAGCTTTTAGACTCTAAAAGCTAGCTGAGCATCATTGAAAATGTAGTCCAGAAAAAAAATTTATGGTGTCAAGGTTAGTCATCACTGGCCTAGAGGCACCTCAAGTGGCCACTCCTCAGACGGCCACTAGAGGTGCTTCCTTGGGCAGCACTGACATTCAGTGTCGAATTCGGGAGTTTCATTTCGTGCAAACACATTGGTTCAGTACTATGAGTAATAACGGCGAGGCGCCATACAAATAGATGCGCATGCAGAGGGTGCAGCATCTGACCCGCCGCCAGATCGGGGAGCTCTGGAATGGGTAAGTATTACAATATTGTAGTCACATTGCTCAAAGCTTAGACCAAGTGTCTCCACAATTCAAGATCTCAACTCAAGAACAAAAATGTCTCTAAAGGTGAAAATTCAGCTTTGTACTAATTTCCAGATGTTTCCACTTTGTTTCAGTCTATGCTTCTATTTCAGCTCCAGTGGCCATTTCTTATTTCAAGTACAAATTCCTGCACTGCCAAGTGCTCTTTCCAGTCTCTGTATACCTTTGCCAGGGTGTCCAACAACCTTACTGGTATGATAATAGATAAGTATTTCTTCTTGATGTTCTGGAGGCAAGTGCAGACTGAATCTTGATCTAGGCCTACCTAGGCCCATATTATAGTTTAGTCCTAATTCTATATGTCTTTATGTTTTTTATTATCCTATTCAGCTGTTCATGAGTCTAGTTATGTCTTGCCTTTATTGATTTGCTTAAAGGACCACTATAGTGCCAGGAAAACAAACTCGTTTTCCAGGCACTATAGTATTAATAGGCCCCCCCACCCTCATGGCCCCCCTCCCGCTGGGCTGAATGGAGAGGAAGGGGTTAAACACTTACCTTTCTCCAGCGCCGGGCTCCCTCAGCGGTGGGGACTCTCCTCCTCCTTTCCCCATCATCAGCTGAATGCGCATGAGTGGCAAGAGCCGCGTGCGCATTCAGTCAGTCCGTAGGAAAGCATTTGTGATGCTTTCCTATGGACGCTGTCGTCTTCTCACTGTGAAAATCACAGTGAGAAGCGCGGAAGCTCCTCTAGCGGCTGTCAATGAGACAGCCACTAGAGGCTGGATTAACCCTAGAGTAAACATAGAAGTTTCTCTGAAACTGCTATGTTTACAGCAGGCAGGGTTAACCCTAGATGGACCTGGCACCCAAACCACTTCATTGAGCTAAAGTGGTCTGGGTGCCTATAGTGGTCCTTTAAGGCAAGCAGCTGAGTATTTTCTGTGCTTGCCTGATTACCTAAAGCAACACTAGTGTCCAGAATTGTATACCATCTTGTGAAACGAAGATTGTTCTTTCTTATGTGTAAAACATCAGTTCCAAAAAAGATATACTTTTACACGGTTTACACAAGAGTTTGTATATACTCAGCAGTGTTTAAACTTTGTGTAGAGCTCTGGAGTAGTCTGAAATGTACCAAAAGGTGAAACAGAAAGTGTTAAAGGGACACTATTGTCACTCAGACAACTTCATCTCATTGAAGGATATGGATGCAGTTCTCCTGTCTGTTTAACCCCTTCTGCACCACGGGGGTGGGCCTTGACCGAAGGGGAAGCTACAGTGCCAGAAAAACAAGCTTGTTTTCCTGGCACTATAGTTTCCCTTTAAGCACAAAATAGCCAAATAAGAAAAAATCTCCAAGTGTATGTTAAAAAATGAGAAAAACTCATCCCTACCTTTAGAACATGACTGGATCGTTTAGCCATTTACATAAATCTTGGATCAGACAGTGCTGGAGAACTGACAGTTAGTCTTTGAGATTACATGAGGTTTAATAGTTGCACTCTGATCGTGGGAACTGCCTCCCTATGGGGGTAGAGCATCACCTGGATCCATAAAGAGCACAGAGTGTGTTGGCACCATCTTGCTGCATACTTGAGACACTTGTGATACCCAAGGCTCCACACCCTTTTGTCACACTTATGACTGCTGTCTAGATGTCTGTACCACCCACCCAATGCCCCCAGTTCCCCAATAACACACAGAGACCATAATTACGTTGGGTAAGGGCATCGGCCACAGCTTTTATTAATTCATTTCCATGCCAGCAACATCATACTGTCAGCTGTTGGGGTGATTGCCCAACAGACAGGTCTATCCCCACAAACCATGAGTCCTGAGCAGCCTGCCTCCGCCATCAGCTCCCAACAGGCTGCGACTCCCCAAGCCTCCTCGGCAACTTCACCACTTCTGCCTGCGCTGGCCAGGACTCCCGCGTGCTGTGACAAAAACAAGAAAAAGACAACCAATAACAGGCACCAACAAACAACCCACATTCCTGTCTAACTAAACGTCCTAGGGGAGGGAGGGCGGGAAAGTCAGGATCCCTGCACTTCCAAAGCTGACTGGTAAGTCCCCTCCCCTAACTGTCCTTATAACTGTCTTCCATCTTAGCAACTATGTATCCATTTATACCCCTCCCTTCCCTTACTCCTTCAAGACTCCTTATCCTAGCCGCAGTCATGTCCCCCCTTCCTTGTCAGTCCAGGGAGGTGTCTTTCTCATTGTATACTTACATAGACTTCTTCCATTTGATTCTTCTTTGATAGTATGCTTTACCCTTATCACATAGTGATAAGGTAAAGATATCTAGATGAAACTGTTAAGATGTCTCTAGTCCTCCTAGAGTATGTTATACTGCATGTACTGCAACTTTCTTCCTATATTATCTTAAGACCCTGAGTATGAAAGCTTTTGAGAAAGCCTGCACTATAGATCTTAAAAAGTTTAAACCTTTGTCAAAAATCAAGCAAAATTTAACTTGTGGAGAAAAAAGAGCTTTAGAAGTTCTTAGTAAAGATAATAATGTAATTATGAAGCCAGCGGATAAAGGTGGAGGGAGTAGTGATTATGGATAAATAATTTTATGTTAATTAAATTTCTAAACACTTAATGGATCAAAACACATATGGTAAATTGAAGACAAATCCTGAATCTGAAATTAAAAAAAGAACTGATTAGATTCTGAGATAATGGATTTCAGAGGGGCATCCTCAACAAAGATGAATTTAGATTCTTAAATAATGGTAACTCAGTCATACCAGTCATCTATATTTTACCAAACATTCACAAAGATCTGGTATGTCTCCCAGGTAGACCAATTGTGGCAGGGGTAAATTCTTTACTATCTTCCCTGTCACAATATATTGATACTCTATTACAACCACTGTGTAGCGAAGAGCTGGTCTCTCACAGACTATTTCCGCTAGAAATCCAATTGAGGCTCAGGAACAAGTAGTAAAACTCAAGAGAGTAGTATCCACAGCAAATAACGTAATCCAAGAATATCCCATCACCTTTCCCAATGACCGGACGACACACAGCATCAGGAGCAAAACTGCAGGTTTATTCACACACTCAGCTTTTAAGTAATTCTCCCATGCAAGGGAGACACCCACAATAATTATACAGTACACCAATCATACATGGGTTACCACCCACACATTTCCTCCCCTCAGTATGACACATAATCCCATTATGCAAGACACATTTCTCCCCGTTTTCTGGATGTACCCCCAATACTAGATAGTTCACCCAGATCAGCCCTGATAGCCCTGATCTGGGTGAACAACATACTCAAAAATCACCCAGATCGGATCTGGATTCGGGCGTTACAGGGGTATGTTCGTATGACCGACCGCACAGGAGGTAGTAGCCGAAATTAGATCCACACGTTTTGGCTTTGCAGTCGGTCTACTTTCAGAGGGTGAAATTCACGAAAATACTGGGGTATATGGCTTGGGCTTGGATTTGGATAAATCCCCTTGTTCGTGGGGTTATTTCTACCAAATGGTAGTTTCTATACAAAATGCTGGAAGTCTGGTGGTCTCAGCGGTGTTCGCGTAGTCGAGTGTCCGATTTGGGTTCCAGACACTCGACGACCAAACACAGCTGATCCTTCATGCGGCAAGATGGCCGCCGCCACGTGTTCGTATGCCACCTTGGGGCCACCTAGAGAACACAGAATACATTTGTCTATTTGCTAATGATGTGGTTAGAACGTTGAGGTGGGAGGTTAATGAGGGGCACACTTCACTCTGGGGAGGTCTGGTTGTTGGGTAGTTTGTTCGTATGTCAAACGGAGGAGTTTTTACGGAACAACCAGACTAATGCTACATACAATAGATAGATACACAGGGAATACGGCTGAAATAACATTGTAACAATAAAAACCTCGGGACAGCCCAATGTAATCTGCTACACACTGGTTTTAAAAACTTCTGCTTACTTGAAGGATTCTATCAATCTTCTTCAAAATTTACAAAATTGTAATTGGAGAATATATCCTGGTGACAAGTGATGTCAGTAGCTTATACATCATCATAGGGTGTGAGGCAGTGGAATTTTTTTTTAAAGAATCTGGTCAATTTAAAAAGGAACAAATCAAATGTATTATTAAAGGGATTTTTATTATCTTAAAGAACAATTTTTTTGGTTTAAGGAGGAGTTACATCCAAAGGAGGGGGAGCGCTATGGGGACCAAGTTTGCGTCCAGCTATGCAAATTTATTCATGGCATATTAGGGGAAGAACTCCTTTATATATGCCGACAATGGCTGGGCATCAAACTTGGTCCTCTATAAGCGGTATATTGCTGATATATTTTTTATTTGGAAAGGGAATAGAGCCTCCTTACATACATTTTTTTTTTTTTTTTTTTTAATTCTAATTTGTGGGGTATTAAATTAACATCTGAAATCAGTACCCAAGAAGTAAATTTTTTAGATTTAAGAATTTTTATTGAAACCAATCTTTTCAAAACTAGTACTTTTTTTTTTTAAACGGTTGACATAAATAGCTATATAGATAATGATAGCGGTCATTTTAATTCTTGGTTGTCCAATATCCCCAAAGGACAATTTATACGATTAAAAAGGAATTGTACAGACTAAAAAACGTTCATGGAACAATCTGCTATTTAAAAAAAATTTTTTTATCAGAAGGGATATAAGGGAGACAATGTAGAAAAACTACTTAAAGAAGTATAAATGAAACCAAGAAAAGATCTATTAACCTATAAAGAAAAAGTAAGAAAAACTCAAGAAGAAAAAAATCCCATTTATCTGTGATTTTAACTCCCAGAGTAGTATTTTTCAGATAATTTTCAACAGACACTAGCACATTTTAAGACAAAATGAGGATCTCCATACCTATATGGGAGAAAAAACACAGATAGTATATAAGGGGGGCAATCATTTTAAGAATATTTTAACTAAGAGTCATATCCCCAGAGCAATTTCAAAAAATAAAGATGTATATGGAAAATATCTAAAAGGAATACAAAGTTAGGGATTTTATCACTTGTCATTCTAACAATGTGATCTATCTTTTAACATGTGATTGTGGATTACAATATGTAGGGAGAACAACAAGACCCTTGAAAATTAGAATAAGTGAGCACTTAAGAAATATACAAAATAAAGTTCAAAATCACTCTGTATCCACTCATATTAATGAAGCACATAATGGAATGGAATGGAATGAATGTAGATCCTTGCATTTTATGGGAAATCTGAAAATTCAGAGACCTTGGAGAGGAGGCAACCATTTAAGGATCCTGAACAAAGTAGAAATAAAGTGGATCTTTGATATGGAGACCCACTCTCCAAATGCGTTAAATATAGACTTTGACATGTACAACTATATCTGATTATTGACCATTATGAACATTCTTATGTGTACAATATCTGCCTGTCTAAACCACATGAATGGTGGTTAATTCAGGGGAATGGAGACTGTATGGATTGAAAGTCCGGAATAACATACGAAAAACGTCACAAAATGGATTTTGGAATGCACGAAAGAGGCAAATTTGGCCGCTGGAACACATGCAACAAACC